>LBNU01029979.1:16033-34482 GCA_014162995.1 Artemisia annua | reverse complement strand
CCCCCCACTTGCTAGCTACAGTGATTATATAATTTTTTATTCGCAGCTACAGTAACTAACGGCCGTTAGTTACTGTAGCGTTATAACTAACGGTCGTTAGTTACTGTAGCGCTATAATTTTTTTTTTTTTTTTTTTTTTTTTTTAAATTTAGTCCTCTCATAATTTACATAATTGATGCTTCATGTTATACGTCCATTGCAAGGTCAGTCCTTAGTCACTAAATTGACGTTAAGTAGCTACCGGCTGTTATCACACTTTCTCTGTTCGGAAAACACCCCGCGGCAACGCGCGGGATTCCTATCTCGTTTGACACAATTATAAAGCTTTATCATTGTGGATGCCCTTATATATATATAAATCATTAATCTTTTATCGTTAGCATTTACAATTTTTTACATTTATTATTACCAAAAAGTTTAAATTAGAAACTTATCGGGTGTCTTTGTGAACTATGCTTTTTTATTAACTAGGAATGTGTGACGAATTTGAACTATCTTTATGTTTCTGTTATCGAAAAGTCTGGAAATATGCAGGTTGCTCCTGTATTGATTTTGTATGACAACACTTATAGCGACGACGTGTCGCCGTTATAAGTCGTTGATATTGGTTATATAAACCACACCTATAGCGACGACACATCATCTCTATAGGTTGTGACAGTTATATACAATCAAGTCAATAAGTCAACGATCAAAAAGTCAATAAGTCAACGGTCAAAAAGACAATAGTCAATGGCCAAGAAAGTTAAAAGTCAGAAACTAAAAAGTAAACAAATCAAAAACTCATCGTCGCTAGAAGTAGACAATGTCGTCTCTATAACTTATAGAGACACTTATTAATTCAACCCTAACAACGACGATACGTCGTTGGCTCGTCGCTATTATAGGTTATTAGCGATGACAAAGTAGACTTATAGCGACAATAGATGTTGTCGCAGCAAGCCCTGTTTCCCGTAGTGAGTAGTAGTTAGGCCGCAGTGAGCAAGTGATGATCTTTGCTATTGAGGCTATAACGGCGCAAGTTCATTTATCAAAAGTTCTTTTTCTTAATTTGCACTATGCATTGCAACTAGCATTCTAGCAATAAGCTAAGAAGAGGAACAATTACATAATGTTAGAAAGGGATTGACTCAGGTTACAAAGTCCGTTGTTCCAATTTGAAATCACTTATGATAAATCTACGTGCTAGAAATCAGAAAATAGCTTAACATTCTCACGTAGCGTATCACTTGGGTAATTAGAACTAAAAGTTACATCAATTCGATATTTCCAAGCAACCTAAAGAACAACATGCATCAGAATTCAAAGATCGTGTATACATTAAAAAAAAAAAAAGAAAAAAAAAAAGAAAAAAAAAAAAGAATCCTTCTGAGAAGTGGAGATTGTTTTAAATTTGTAGTTGTTAAGGATGTCTAGCTCTTTTAGTCCAAAACGTTTTTAAAAACTCACTTTGTTCACTTCTGGAATTAGATCGACAAGATACGAGAAATACAGTATCATCTATTGTTAGAATTATCGTTTACCTACATTTTTGTTGAATACAATAATTCTTTTTGATATAAAAGCTAAACATAATGGCTCAAAATGATGCTAATTATCGAAGTTGGCCATTTATGACGAATGATGACACCAATATTTAACTAGTCATTCAAATTGGATGATAGTCTACCTATGAACCTATATAATCTTATTAATTCAATATGATTAGTTAAATCCCGGGGGCCGAATTTTAGTAGAAACGAATAGCGAGGATGAATTTTTTCCGTGCTTTAGTTTATTTGTTAAAGCGGGAGCCGTCGTGTACGCGGCTAATCAGGGCTTAACGACTTTCTTGTTGTTGATTTTTTTTTTTTCTTTTTTTTTTTTTCTTTCACATGTGTTACTTATAAGCCACCCCCTGGGAGGGCGATATAATCGTATCTAGAATGTTTAAATCTGAATGTCGTGACAACATCAAAGTGTCTAACTTATCGGTTAAACAAAATTTGTATTAACTGCTGGGTATAAGCAAAATAAGTGAACATATTCTAAAATATAGCCCAAAAAAAAAAAAAAAACTCGCATGATTAAATTGACGAGAAATAAGAGAATTGTATGGAGCAATCAAAAGACAGAAAACCAAACTATGTACACAAAAATAGAAATATATATAAAAAACTTCCTAGAAAAGTCCCGCAATTTGTTTAAGTTAATTCACTTGTGCCCCGATAAACTTGTTACTCTTCTGCTGCGTAGCAACCAGTAAATTCATCTATGTTAAACTTTAATCTTTAAATTCAAACGCCTTTCATATTTAGTTTACACGTACTTCAAATAATCTTTAAGTTAACCTAAAAGTGTACGGTATAGAGACTCAATGACATGCCACTGGGATTTGTTTTTCACTCAGCAACACGACATACTGCACCATAGTTGGTGTCATTGCTGTGCCATTCGTCAATTGCCAGCCCACTAACGAACGTGGTTGGTATTTTTTATTTTCATTTTTTATAAGTAAGTGAGGTATTTTTAATGATTTGTTATGAACCTCTATATGCACCAATAACAGTTATGGTGACGGAGTATGTTTTAATTATTATAATATTATTAAATATATGTTGAGTTGACACACCAATAACAGTTATCGGTACACCGGCCATTTCACCCAGCTCTCTAACAACCAAAAAGTTGATAATTTTGCTTTTTGATTCGAATTATTAATCATATGTATCTTAATCTCACATTCAACTTATTCACTGTATAATTTCAAGCTATAATTTGAAAGTAGCCTACTAGCTGCTAGTATGAAGTTATTGTTTCATTAACTAAGAATCAATTAGTAATAAATTAATTAATTGCTAAAATAATTCATATGGCTTGCTGTCACAGAAATGCGTAATGTAACTGACGTTTTATTTATTTTTTTCTATATTATATAGTAGTTTACGTGAGCTCGTGTTAGACACGGGAATTTTATTAAGCTATATTCAAAGGATTACAAATACCTATTACTCCTATCAACAATCCATGAATTAGACAAAGTAACAAATTTATCAAGAAGACCATCACTTGTAAATTTTGCGAGCTAAACAGCATCAACGGTAGCGAGACCAAATATATTTCAAATTTGAATATAAATTCATAGTCAAAAGGCACACTTATATTTGAAAAGTAAAGTGGAAACTAATGATAACACAGTTGTGGCAGGATGTAATCTTTTAGACCCTTAATCACGTGAAATTAATTAAACTATGCCTTCTCACAGGTTTATAATCCCACTCGTTGTCTTTTTACTCTTGTTCCCATGCATGAATCCAAATTCTTCTAAGGAAAAACAACCAGAGATAACTTTGTATCTTGAACGATTGGTTAATTAATCATGTGTTTAATTAGTTGTTAAATTCGAACAACATCAAGAAGCTCACTGGGAATTTGCATGCACATGGCAAAGTGTGTACGATATAATTTTACATATAGTTAAACACGCAAATATGCAAAAGAAAGTACGTAGAGTAAAATACTTTGTTGTCGTGGCTATCTAAATATGCTTCTGGTTTGCTTCATGGTTGCCTGATGTGTTATGACACAAGAATGCAGTGTATGTTTTTTTGGGTAAAATGTTTCTCAGGTAAATATTATTATTACTACAAAAAAATAATTAAGGTGGCAAATTGCATGGACTAAATGTGGTAAGTATATATGATATAGGATGATCAAAGTGTGCAAACTTTTACTTGCGAGTTTAAATAATTCTTTGACTTGTTGCTAGTTTTAATCTATTAACATTGTCGGTTGAAATAGGAAAAACTTACTGTAACTGCTCAAATGCATATATGTATCGCACTCGCCTTAGAAAATGGATGAAAATTTAATTAGTTGTACGTTAATTTATTGACAATGATGTAAATTCTAGAATCTAATTTATGTGGATATTTTAATCTCCCATGAGAATTTTAAAGAATGGTCGTATATGAATACAACTCGTAAGGAGTGGCCACAGGTTCTCTCTCTCTGTCTCAATTATTAATGAGTCTTTAGACAACAAAACATGACCCATGTCTTTTGTTTTCTAGCATTTGGATCAAGTATCTATCTCCATTTTTCTCTTTGTTTTTCATCTTCTTCACAAACCAAAAACAAAAACACCGCATAATTTCATTCTTCTTTGCTTCCAATTATCTCAACATTAATTTTAGCATTAGATAATTGACGAGTCATCGCTAGAATTATGAGTTGATGGCGGCTCCCGGAGTTCGTGTTATGGAGAAACCTATGCAACTTCAACAGCACCAGCAACAACAACAGCAACAACCACCACCACCACACGAAGCATTAAAGTGCCCGAGATGTGATTCGCTAAACACGAAATTTTGTTACTATAACAACTATAGCTTGTCACAACCAAGACATTTCTGTAAAGCTTGCAAAAGGTATTGGACAAGGGGTGGCACCTTGAGGAATGTTCCTGTAGGTGGTGGCTGCAGGAAGAACAAAAGAATCAAAAGACCAATCACAACAACTACTACTACTACTCTTCCTGTTGCTGCCACCCTATCACAAGCTAATCATCGCACAAACCAAAACCATAGCCCTAACCCTAATCTTGATCATAATCATATTCCACCTTCCACTACCTCAAATAGTACTAGCAATCATCATCTTAACCCTATGTTCTATGGGCTATTACCTCAAAACCCTAGTTATCCTAGATTTGATACTAGGGTTTCCAACGTAAACGAAAACCTTGTTTCTGGATATGATCTTATTCAAACTCATATGAATGCAAATGGATTAGGGTTTTCGTCTACGGGAACAGGAGTTTCATCGCTTGGGACTAATCATGGTCATAATTCAAATATAAATTTTTCAAGCTACTTGAATAACTCCTCTATGTATGGCGGTGGTTCGACTTCTAGCTCTACTAGTGCTCCTACCATGGCTTCTCTCTTAACTTCAAGCATTAATCAACAACAAAGATATATGGGGTTTGCAAGTTATGATGGTGGTTCGATGGCTAAAGATCTAAAAATGGAAGAATCACAAAGCAGGATGGAATGGAACAACAACAACAACAACAACAATAATAACAATTTTCATGGTGAGAATAAGAATGATCAAATCGAAGCTGATCCGAGTTCTCTTTTATGGGATACAGAAGGAGGAGGCTGGCTTGATCCAACGAGCAACATTGGTTCTTCGGTTTCGTCCTTGATCTAGCTAATCCGGAAAAGCCCCTAGAAATATTCATTCAGTTTGATCTTTTTTCACTTGATCATCACATTGTTTTTCTCAATTAACTTTGGCTTGTTTTAGTTAGTATAGGAAAAATTCATATCGATGGGAGGGGATTGGATCGGAGCGATCATGTCAGCTAGCAAAAGTAGATTACAGCCTTCTAATATTTTACATGATCAAGGCTGAAAAATAAAGATCGATTTTGCGCTGAGAGGAACCTCGGATCCTCTTCATCTCATCGACCCAAGTTCAAGCATCAAGAATGCAAGAATTTACCATCAAGAATTTGGGTTCAATACTCCTGGTGTACGTGTTCTTCTATCTTTTCTTGTATATATAAGTATTTATTTATGGTTTTTATAAATTAGGGTTTGTGGTCGTTTTTAAGGGGCGGATAAAATCACAATATTTTTGTTTTTTCTTTTCTTTGTGGATTGGGTGGGAAAGAATGGGGGTATATTGGTATAGAAGAGAGGGGATATGATATGTTTAATGTTAAATCTTCAATGTAAGTTCTTACAATTTATCTTGTTCATCATGTTATCTTTTAAACTAGCTAGCTTGATACTTGTGGTTTTGATAATATTGATTGTAGTATAAGATAGGCTCTTGTCTCTCAAATCTAATGTCTTATTGTGACACAGAGTTACTATATGTACGTCATTTGCAAAGTTATGGTTATTATTTGAACGGAAAGTTAACAGTAGTTAAAACAAGTTCATGCATTAGTTAATTGGATTACTAATTATCCACTCCAACCAAACTAGCTAGGTTAACATGTCTATTTGCAAAGTTATGGTTATATATAACGGATGTATTCGGTGCTAATTACTTTTCAGTTTTGGCATTAACTTTAAGCGACATTTTTTTTAACTAAAGTAATAATGGTTGACATATCTATTGTGTTTACATGAGTTAACCAGGAATCTTGAAACCTGGAACATGTCTGATGAGTTGAACTTTATTAGATTCTTTTAACTTTGTGGAGTCTGAATAATGCATTTCAACTTTGGGTTATGTTCCATGCAACAAGTCAGTATATAATTTTGTTTTTAACATAAGGTAGATCTGGTTTTAACTCGATCATTTTAGTCTCTTCCATAACTAGTTTTGGGTCAGTACGAGTGCATGCAACATTGCAAAGCTACTTACATGTAGTTACTAGCTAGTTAGGGTAGCTTAGACTATTAGAGCAAAGGGTGAAATCACATGAGGTCGGCGCCAAACCGACCTGGACCTACGCCAATCCGGCGCCACTGCACCCCCACCCCTCGGCGCCAAAGAAAATGTTAAGAATTTGGCTTGCGCCAAATAGGAGGAAAAAAAAGGAAAAAGACAGACGTTGGAGGCAACGGTCAAAAAATTTAATATATTTTTTATCGCACCTTTATATATATCATACCTCATGTAACTTTTTTTATATAACTTTCTTTATCATCACTACCATAAAATACTTAAAGATTTTAAATATTGTAAACTATAAATCCGGATGATATTGTATACGAATCTGATGATGAAGGTGACTATTTGTTTTTGGCAAAAGCGTATGAGTATCACCAACCGTTGCAACAACAAGAACCTCAAAGTTTACGAGTACGTAATCCAATATACAGTAAGAATGAAGTTGCAGAAAAACGTTTGATGGCCGATTATTTTGGTGATACTCCAAAATATTCGGAGTACTATTTTAGACGTAAATATCGTGTTCGCAGGAAACTATTTTTAAAAATAGTCAAAGGCATATCTACTTATACTGCTGATCCTCTCTTTACAAGAATTTTGAATTATTTACAGTCCGGCCCAATTGTACGGGTCTAATGAGTTCTAGTGTTATTATGAAATGCACTTCCGTTGTACGCCAATTGGCGTACAGCACAACACATGATGTATTTTACGAATATTTAAAAATGGGCCAACATTGTACACGTGATTGTCCAAATTTTTGTTACCATATGCGTTACTAATTTGTACACGTCTAAGTTTTTAAGGGAAACCAGATTTTGTTTACATTCAAAATTTATATGCTACACATAAGAGGATTCATAGGTTTTCGGGAATGTTTGAAAGCATTGATTATATGCATTGAGAATGGACAAAATGTCCGAAATAATGACACATGCAATTTGCAAGAGGTGATAAAAAATATCCACTATAATGGTTGAAGCTGTCGCGCTGTATAATTTGTGAATTTGGTATGCCTTTTTTGGTGTAGCGGTTTCAAATAACGATCTTAACGTGTTAAGCTATTCTCCGTTATTTGATGACCTGATTGATGGCATCGCCCTTGTAGCTATGTTTTAAGTAAATGAACTTACATATGAAAAAGGGTATTACCTAGCTGACGGGATTTACCCTCAGTGGATAACGAGACAAGAAACATTGAATCTTTAAAAGGCGACAAGAAATTGCAAGAAATGATGTCAAACGAGCTTTTGGTGTCTTCCAGAGACGTTCGGGAATTATACAACAACCGTTGCGTGCTAACACTATCAACAAGCTACGAAAGATCATGTACATTAATTTGCAACAAAATATATTAGTCTGCAACAAAATATACAACGTACTTGAATCGAGAGGTGCAATCTACAACGAAGTAAAGCCAAAGAATTATGTGATAAACATACATACGAAACTCTTCAACGAAATATTATGGAGCATCTTTGGCAACAATAACAACAAAATTAGTTTAATGACAATTTGGTGTGTTTTTATTATTTCGTAATTTAAAAAAAAATTCGTGTTTTTTTTTTTTTTTTTTTTTTTTTTTTTTTTTTTTTTTTTTTAATTTTTTTATTTTTTTAAATCAACAAAAACAAAAACTTAATCCCACCATAGCAAAATAAAAGGGAGTCGAAAAGAAAAAATGATGAGGTGACATGATGTGACACACCTTTTCCTTTTTGCGTGAGCTATTGCATCCTTTGCTCTTATGTGGTCTAGATTTATATTTTGTACATATTTTACTTTAGAAAATCACAAAATGTTGTATGAGTAAGGCTTAAGTCTTGTGTATCAATCACAAATTTGAGGTTGTTAGGATCTTCAAAGTATTCCTTTATTGTCTCTTGCTTCTTGCTAGAGCTTAAAAAAATTCCACAGTTAAAAAAGGATCTTTAAAGTGTTACTATTAGTGTCGCATTTGTTAGCCAAAACAGCCAAACATTGTTCATATAAAACGTTAGCATCATAATAATTGGGTAGCCCTAAGAAAACAAAACTTTAGCATCCTATTAATGCTAGCTCGTACTAGATATGAGCATATAAAATACGACAAATCTGTATATTTCATGAGCTATTAGATGGTACAATATAGGGCTACACTAATCTGAACACAATGAATAGTATGTTTATGTTCATATATATAGTGTCTTCTTGTCTCCCTTCCTGTTTTACTTCTTTTTTCACTATAACTTAACTTTTACCCGGGAATCTAGTTATATATTTCACATCTAGGTTATGATAAATCATCATGACTATATGTTAGTGATTAATATTCTAACCTAATTTTAAGTGTTTATTATTATTATTATTTTTTTATTATTTTTTTTTAACTAATAATTTGAAGTGTTCATTATTTTGTATTCTTGTATATGCATCTTGATTCAAGAAATCTCAATAAGGATATATTTTGCTATTTTGAAAATACGGTATTACTTCATTTACTCCTATGATATCTATAATAAGAAGTTTTTACACAGCATAAAATATAAAATAAAATCCAAAGAATTTTGTAAAGGGCAAAGCTTTTATTTTTAAATTCATAAGGTGATTTGGTACAAGGCTTTGTGGTCCAAATCTATCTTCTTACTCATGTGCACCCCAATGAGCTCTCTTTCTTAAAGCTGTTCTTCCACGTGCCTCCTTCCACTCATGTCTAAATTCTTAACTGGTACTAGTAAATCTTGTTAAGCTGTTTCTTTAGCTTCTTAAGCATTGAAAATAAACAAGATTATGTATTAATTATTACATTGTGTATGGACAATTGATTCTATCTCTTCTATAGCTTGTTGGTTTAGCCTCTTGTTACTCGATCTAGTTTTGATTAACTCTCTTTGGAATTTAAAAAACCATCACCAAGTTGGCCCAATAGCCACACACTCGGATGTCCTCACTATTTAGAAGATAGACTAGTTGATTCAAGCCCGGTTGTGAGTTTAGGGTTTATAGTTATTTGAACCTTAGTGGATTCGAAACGCACAATCTGGCTTGGGTTTACCAATCTATCATGTTTAAACATCAATTGGTACACATCTTGGTGGGGCCATTAATGGAATTGGTTGGAAACGGTTATGGGAGAACCTGGTTAATTAACTTGTGTACATTCGAGTCAAAAACTCACCAATCCCATATTACTGCAACAGTCGAACAAAGAAAACCTCTTACGTTCAACTTTTCTTTGGAATTTAACAAATATTTATCAATGATTTCACATCATAATTCATAGAGTTTTAGCTTTGAAAAAGGCTTGCCTTTATGCGCATGCATGATATGTATGTACGTACTGCTTTAGCTTTTGTGAGGAACATGATGAAGATCAAACATACGTGCACCAGAGGCAGAGGTACAATATTACAGTATGTGTTATGAAATCCACTTTGTAGACACCAATCAAAATCTTGGAGAATATTTGGTATACAGTGTATGTCACGTTTTACTATATGCATTTTTTTACTTTTGCCATACGATCCTTCGACTAGAATTAATGGTGATCCTATAGGTGATAGAGACCGGTCTCTCACATTAACGTCACCTCAGCTTCTCTCTCTAAGACCAAACACATTACCAAATGCTCGTAGTAAGTCAGATAACAACAACAACAAACATACCCTCACAAAATTAAATAANAAAAAAAAAAAAAAAAAAAAAAGGGGTGGGGGACGCGGCTCCAAGGGTAGACCAACCCTAGGTTTGGTCGTTATTACGATCAGCCTTATATATGTGACGTCATGATTACGATAATATTAATGACCTCAAAACTGTAGCAACTAGCAAGTGCAAAGAGATGTATGGTTTTACATGGACCGTTGGCTATCCGGTATCCCTAATTTGTCATATCGTATATTCAAACTTAAATTCTTAGAATGGTTAGGGGTATTGATTCTCTCTAGCAAGCTATAGTTCCAAATATATGCTTGCAAATAGTGATGGATTCATAGAATAAAGTATCGGGTAAGGGGAACAAACCACATCTATTGGTAACTTTGGCAAACGATAGCGACGAAACCACAAATTATATTGCTAACGAATCTTCAAATAGCAACAAAATCACAAAAAACGACAGCTAACTTTTTTTGAAGATAATTTTTTTTAATAAGTTACGATCCGACCAACTTGCTATCAGCACTGTCACAAATGATCCATTCTTGACAACTTGTTTTATCTGATCATGAACGATCATTCTAGCGAGTATAATAGATCCGCTGCACCAATCTTCACCAATGGTGAGGACATTCTGAGGGTTTTGACGAGGACATATCCTCGCTAAAGGTTTTTTGTCAATTACATGTCGTCGCCAAAGTGTCCTCGCCACACACCCGTCGCTAAACCTGTTGGCGAGGACTTTTTCAAATTTTAATGGCGACAACGTGGAACTCATACATTTTCTCGATCAAAGTTCCCATAGATTTTGGATCAACATTTGGTCAAAGCTTTCGGCAGGCTCGCCAAAGGTAAAGCCACATCACCGTTGCACACCTAAAAATGTTAATTAAAGTTATAATTAAGTGGTCAACTTTGGTCAACACTTTGGCGAGGACAAGTTTGGCAAAAAGATTACGGGGAAATAATTAACGAAAATGAAAAAAAGAGAAAAAGTCAAATAAAGGCAAACTTTTGGTGATGACATGCCCTCGCCAAAATGGTCAAATTTTCTTCACTTTCTGGCACATTCAAAGTTTGAAACTTGAATTTTTGTCATTTTGTGGCTCGTCTGGTTTGGGTTACCATCGCGGGGGGCTCCAATGGTAGACTAGCAAGGGCAAAGAGATGTATGGTTTTACATGCACCGACCACTGTCCGGTAACCCTATGTTGTCATATCATATATTCAAACTTAAATTCTTAGAATGGTTAAGGCATTGATTCTCTCTAGTAAACTATTGTTTAAATTATATGCTTGCAAATAATGATGGATTCATAGAATAAAGTATCAGGTAAGGGGGAATAAACCACGTATATTTGTAACTTTGGCAAAAGATAGCAACGAAACCACAAATTTTGTTGCTATCGAATCTTTAAATAGCAACAAAATCACAAAAATGACTGCTAACCTTTCCTGAAGAATTGATATTTTTTTAATAAGTTATTTTCATATGGACTAACGCTCTGACCAATTTGCCATTAGCAATGTCACAAATGATCCATTTTTGGCAATTTGTTTGACCTGTTCAAGAACGATCATTCTAGCGAGTATAATAGATCCACTGCACCAATCTTCGCTGGCAAGGACATTTTGAGGGTTTTGGCGAGGACATATCATCGCTAAAGGTTTTTGACAAGGACATATCATCGCCAAAGGGTCCTCGCCACACGGCCGTCGCTAAACCTATTGGCGAGGACTTTTTCGAGATTTAATGATGACAACCTGGGACCCACACATTTCCTCAGTCAAAGTTATAAACCGGGCCCACTAAACTTTTGGTCAACATCTGGTCGAAGCATTCGGCGAGGTCTCGCCAAAGGCAAAGCCACGTCACTAGTACACAGCTAAAAATGTTAATTAAAGTTATAATTAAGTGGTCAATTTTGGTCAACACTTTGGCGATGACAAGTTCGGCGGAAAATTACAGGGAAAT
Source organism: Artemisia annua (assembly GCA_014162995.1). Taxonomy (NCBI): domain Eukaryota; kingdom Viridiplantae; phylum Streptophyta; class Magnoliopsida; order Asterales; family Asteraceae; genus Artemisia; species Artemisia annua. Next base: position 22,475 of record LBNU01029979.1, on the reverse strand, counting down.
AAATAACGAAAATAAAAAAATGAGAAAAAGTAAAATAATGTTAAACTTTTGGCGAGGACATTCCTAGCCAAAAGTTTTGGTCAAAGTTTCTTCACTTTTTGGCACAATCAAAGTTTGAAACTTGAACTTTTTGTCATTTTGTAGCTTTTGACGAAGACATGCGTGTTTTTGCCAAAGCCTTCCTCACCCGTTCTACTTTTCCTTGTAGTTATCACTCAATGGATTAATTAGCTAGATTTCTGCTGTGAAACAAAAATAATATTTGAATAGAATAAGCGGGTAAACAGGCTGAACGTTTATCGGGCACAAACACTTAGCTATGGGCTTGCGCAGACCAATCAGAGAGGGCCATATAAGCTCAAGAACTTGAAACCCTTCAAAAACTAATAATGGGCCTTTACAAGAGTGGGCTGAATCAAAATTCGCAGAACCTTTGCTAAAACATGATGGAACAACAAAACTATCCCAAAGATCAATACTTCTTCATGGAGAATTACACATGAATTTCTACCAACACAAGTGAAGATCAACGAGAAATGCATCTCCTTTCGACCCGTTGCCCTATTTGTGATGAAAAGTAAGAAAAGAGTGTCCACATTTTGTGGCATTGCACAAAATCTATGGAGGGAGAATGCAAAAATATGGTGGTTGATCAATCATTTGCAATGAGTTTGGATAACACGGACCGCAAGATTGCTTCTGATGTGCTGGTGCAAGCGGTTGTTTGGGTCCTTAATACAAAATAGTTGAAAATAACTAAGTTAATCATAGACAAATACTAAATAGTTATAACATCTTTCTTATTGATAATTATGAAAACAAGCCAACATTAGTCCAGTTACATTTTTATTCTTTCATATATATCACACACACAATAAAAAGTCTTATGCTTTGGTTTTGGTACAGAACCACCCTTGTGTTGATCATCTTGGCCGGCTACCAGCATCCTCACCGCGAACCAGCCGCAACCCCAGCCTGTTTAATCTCACGATGACCTGCACCAGCAGCTGCTGGTGGCACTGTTTTCGCCTTGGCCGGGGGTAACTTATCTCTAGCAATCTTAGCTAATAACTTTGCAGCCAATGGGATCCCATCACATTTTTTAATTATCGCATTGTACATGTTCTGATCTTTTAAATGCTCACCAAATTCTTTTTCATCTTCATCATATCCTTTCACAGCCTCATCAAATATTTTTCCAATGTTCTCTTTAGTATGCGGCTTTATATGCTGCAAGCTTACATTGTATCCAAGCATTTTTTTTAGCAGGTCAGAAGACCTGCTAGACGATATAATTGTTCCGCCACACCCTTTTGGCAAACCATATGCTAACTCTTCGCCCCATTTATCCGGCAATTGTTCCTTCTGATGCAGATTCAAGAAGAACGGGTCTTGCGGGTCGTCCTTCCATGCGTCATCTAACACGAGCAAGTATCTTTTTCCAACAAGTTGTAACCTAAGAAGGAGAATGAGTCTTTTGAGTGAATTTGGATCATTTTCATTCTCTACACCAATGATTTCATCTTCCATACCTAGACCCTTCAGAATCCTGACAACAATCTCTTCATTGTAGTTTTTACGCACATTAGGTTGCTTAGATAAACAAACCCATATTCTTGGAGAGAAATGTTTCTTGACCAAATCGCGGTTAATTATGTCTTGACAAAGAGTTGTTTTACCAATTCCAGCAACACCAACAACACCAAATACTTTAAATGGTGCATTAGGTTCATGCAAAACTAGCTCTCTTTCCATTGCCATGACCATGTGGTCAAATCCATATACATTCCTTGGCTTATGCCTTGAACTCCATCTATAAACTTCTTTCTTGTTTCTTTTGAAAATCGGGTGATCAGGTTCTTGATGATGGCTCACGGATTTATCATCATCAGAGTCAGGTTCACTTGGATCACCTTTAAGATCTTTCTTAATCTTCTTCAAGCCCTTCTTGATGTTGTCTGTTGAGCTTTGAACCAATGTTATTGGAGAGAATGAGCTTTTATTCTTGGTGATTTGCCAATCACTCAACAAGTTGTTGAGTGAGTAAAGATTCTCTCTTCTAACACTTGACCATTTTTCTGGACTGACTTTTGGGGCTACTTCTTTATTATGTTCTTTGTTTTGGAGCATGTTCCTCAACTCTATAAAATCAGACTTGACTTCAGTTGGTGGTTGTGACTGCTTGTCGTCACCTAGATGATCAATGGCATGATTTATTCTTGCTAGTAGATGTTGTTCAATCTCATCATCATCATCTACAATGTTTATTTCTTCAGTCTCACTAGCCATTTTGCTTAAAAAAATTGTTTTGATCGAAAGATTGCAAGATGATTGTAGAATGAAGGTGTGTTTAAAAGAATTGAGATGCTTTTCTTGAAGAGAAAAAAAGCTTTGGATACCTTTCTTGATTAAATTACACAAGTTTATTATATTCTTTCTGCAAGACTTTTGGAAGACGACCATAAGAAAGAAATATTTGTTTTTTTTTTGGTCAAGTAAATTAATTAAGCAAAGAATACAGCTGGTCCCTCTCTCCAAAAATAATATACTCCGTATTACAGTAATTGCCAACCATACCAATCACCCGCTGATACGTCAGCGAGCGGGAGTTTTTTGTGATGATTTTATGTGGATGTAGCAAAATCCAACTCTAAAAGGGATATGTTAGTAATTTACAAGTTTTTCATTTCATCCATAATTATCAAATAGACCGATTCTAAGAAAAGCCAACCCACTATCATTGGGTTGGCTTAACTTCACGTAGCTTCTTTCGAGGATATATAGCAACATTAACTATCAAATCGTAGCATTCTGCCACTATTCTTAAGCCTCCAAAACACCTTGGAATACAACAGATTTCTATACCGATCCTTTATTTAAGTGCTGCTATACACGAACAGGGATGTCATCCGCGGGCAATAAGCACAAGTACCTCTGACCATCACCCGCAATAGCGTTTTGTTCTCACCCGTCACCCGCCAGCGTGGACAATTTTTTGTCTACGCCCGCGGGTATCTGCTGCCCATGAGTAAACCCATGGGTTAGTGAAATACAACAAAAATACAAAACCATGATATAAAAACTAGCTATAACATATGCATAATAACACACCATATCAATTTAAGTTCACACACTCCAAACTAAGTTATATTTATTTTCTAATCGGTGCACGAGTTTATAAAATTGGCGGCCTTAACCCTTATTTGAATTGGAATTGCTATAGCACTTTTAAATTGTTTCAAAAAGTTGCAAAGCTGGTCAAATGATTTGATAAATAGGGCTAAGTCTACATAATAGCGATATACTTTCATACATGTACAATTATCATACATGTACTTCAAAAATTGCCAACATCATCTACGTACTTTCATATTTCGTTCCAATATCATAACAAACTTATTTGTAATGTGCAAAAGTCCATACCATTTGCTATATGCACATTACACGACATCACTCGCCTTGTCATTCACTACCACGTTTGATTTTGATTTGTATATGATTAGTTAGCATCACTACCTCATCTGCGAATGGAATTGTGTTTCTTGTTTTTGAATGTAATGGAAGTTTGTAATGCAAAGTGTATTTTTAGTCCAAAGTCATACTTACTAAACCGATGATAACATGAGAATAATTGTGCGGTTACACTTGACGACTTGAGTAAATGGATAAGAAACAACAAAAGGGTAACAGTTTAAGCAGCAAACATATAATGTTGATATAATAAAATTATAATTAGTAACTACATAGGTTAACCTCAAACATTGATAAAAATTGTCTACAAGTTGGTGAAAAACAAACCACGTACGAGTATGATATTGACTGAAACATTGAATCACTGTGTTAACCTCAAATTGGTTATAACCGTTGAAATTACTGTTCATGACCGTTGGAAATTACAGTTCATAACCGTTTAAAATTTCAAAAATTTTTCTAAGGAACAAAATGATTCATCATCTACAAAAGCCTACATTCAATAACTTTCATTATATTGTTAAAAGTTCTTTGCTTAAAATTCCCTTTGTTACATGTATTTTATATAATCATAATACATAAAATAACAATCTTCATTCAAAATAAAATTTTCTCTAGATTATATGACCTTCGGAATAATGTTTACCCATGTAATTCTAACTTATAAAGTTTTCACAAATAAAACTATATTTTGACCTTGTCACTTCGACACCTAACATAAAATGAATCCCGGGACGGGATTCCGTTAAGGAGGTGAGACTGTAACCACCGGTAAATTTCCACTTATATTAATACTTAAACAATAGAATGCTTGTCCATTTTTCACGTCTATTTTTTTTTTTTTTTTTTTTTATTTCACATGTTCACATAAGTTCCATTTTGAATAAAACATATCTTTATATGGTTACGTATAAATATTTTCAACTTTCATCTTATCACTTTACGCTTATTTCATTGCATACTTAACGTCAGAAAACTAAATGTTTTCCACTCCAAGTTTCTTGATATATGATTATATATACGATCTTAACGTTACAATTACAAATACTTTGAAGCATGAGTACAAGTTCTCCTAGACACATAGAAACCTAACTTTAATATATTTAAAGCGAGTGTATCTACTTTTACAAAGTTATAATGCATAAACTTAAAATATATCTCTTTCATTTCTATTTTGAATCTTTGCGACCAGTAACCAAATAAAGACTGGCACTCCGTACTATTTCAGGTCTAGATTTCTAAATAATTACATTATTTACATTTTTATAAGTCATTAGTACTTTTTACGTTGCCCCCTATTTAAGTTTCGTGATTCAGGATTTAACACTAGTCAATTACCGGGCGATCCAAATTATACCCTCCCTAAACCTTAAACTAACTAATAAATATAAAAGATTTTTTCACAAAACACTCTTCAATCCTGTTTTCCTAAGGCCACGTTAAAATCCACATAGTACATATTCTAATACAAACTATAAGTGTATGTCTCCATAATCATACAACATTACAATATCAAAATACCATGCATGTTTTAATTAGTATGCATGCATGTGTAAATTCCTATGTAAGGCTCATAAGATATCATCACGCATTAATACAAGTAGAAAACATCACATGTTTGTGTCCATTCGAATTAGGTACGCATGTTATATGGGATTATACCCTAAACTATATTATTTATTCTCTTGTGTAACATATTATCACCACAAAATAATTGATGTCTCCAAATACTACCACATTCCATTTCAAGATTTCATCACCGTGTTTCCATTTTTAGTAATCAAGAGAGTGTATTATCAAAGCAAGCTTCCTATGTGTTTCATTTTGATACTCATGCGATGCAAAGAATCATGAACGTAAATAGTAACATGCTCAATCTTATCTATAAACCTTGCTACCTCTTCTCTTTTCATAAGAACACACAAACACTCAGCACACTCATCTAAAATCTGATCTTAGAGCATCAATAGAAGTCGAGAGTTGAAGAAGAAGCGTTACCGTTAGACGATACTCGTAGTAGTTGTGGAGTGCTCTTGTTTCACTGTTAGAGTCACTTTAGCCGAAACCATCCCTCACTCCCAAAGTACACTCCAGTTCTGTAAGTCCCGTCTAAACTTGCTTTAAGAATATCTTTTATTCTTTTACTTAACAACATTTAACAGATAATAAACGAGTCCTATGAAGACGAGACCGAAATCTTTTCTTATTCTTTCTGTCAATTAACGTGAACAAAATTTACCATAATTCGTACTTTTCTGTAATCCTAAGCCACCAAGCCACTTAGATAATACAATCTAGATGAAGTTTAAGTAACCGTCCGTTGATGAGCCAAATACAAGTTCATGAAGTTTCTTAAGTATAAACCATGCTTCTGTTTTTTCAGTGTTAAACCGAGCAAAGAACCAAACACCCCTCTTTTACTTTCTGATTTCGTTTAGCTTAAAGCTACTAAAAAATAGGAGACCTTTCAAATAATCTAAATACACCAGTTAATAGTTGATGTATCGGACATAGAGTGTTTTACAAGGTTAAACTCTGTTTTTGTTCTTTTCTGTTCGTGCCCAAACAGTCCCAACGCCCATATTGTGCCTCATTTTTCTACCTTGAGCCAAGCTATTAACATAGCCAAAGACCTATGTGACACACCTAGGACACTCTAAACGCCCCACTAAAGAATCTGGCCAAAATACCCTGATAGCACGACGTAAGTTGGGCCATTTTTCTCGGTCACAAGCCGAACAAACCCAAAACACCCCGTATCTCTAAATCATTCTTGTACACATTTTCTAAAACAGACGAGGCCATCAAAACCTTTAAAGAAATAAACTAAATAAGTTTTATCATCATGCTTACACATGCTTTAAAAACTATGCATAAGTTTTAAACAAAAAACAAAGTCATTTTCTTTTTCTTTTTCCTACACCCGAGAATAAGCCTAAACACCCGTGTTTTGATATTTATTTCGATCAAA
>LBNU01029979.1:0-16024 GCA_014162995.1 Artemisia annua | reverse complement strand
TTTTTCAAACTTGTGGGGAGATACATGCTACAAAACCGAACACAAGTATTTTTCTGTATGCTATCCTGATTGATATTGCCTAAGTTACCACTGTTGCCATCTCTGATAAAGTCCCTCATATCATGACCCTTAATCACTTGCGAGTGAACGCGAGTATAATGAATAGATCTATTGGCAGTTGACGCCCCATTTGTGCTACCAGATAGGTAGCCAAATGCATTATATTTGAAGAAAAATAGGAAGTTGGCAAACTCCTATCTGAGGGCCTTGTTACTACATCATCCCTATGATGTCTGTAACCTCCATCATAGCTCATTACTATGATGCCTACTGTTAAGGTTGCGTGTCATGAGGCTTACGGCAATATACTGAACTGTGACATGTTTGATTTATCATCTCTTAGCTTGTGTTCAAATGATTATTACTTTGAACACTATGGATTCACTTAACCTTTGTGTTGACTTTTTAGCATGTTTATCTCAGGTTTATATTAAACGAGGATGGCATGAAGAGGCACGGATACAGAAAGAAGGTTAAAGATTTTATTGTCATTTGATAAATTATTTGACAAACTGTAAAACCTACTGGGACCTCATTTTTGTAAACTCTGATATTTGAATAATAAAATCTTTTAATACGACTCAATTTGAGTTAGTTTTCTATTATTATAACTGTTGTGCCATGAAGTAACACCCAACTTTAATTCCGCTGCGTATCCCAAATTTGGGGGTGTTACAGAGGGAGGTGCAGTGGCGAGGGGTGGCGAGGGCTCCACGCTGGACTGGTGAGGCTGGTGGCGAATTGCACCCAGTGCTCTAAGCATACTAATAAGCATGGTTGTTAAGATTTCGATCTTGATATTAGGATCTTACGATTTTACGATATTATAAAGCAAAAACGATCCCGATCCTACGTAGGATCTTTGCGAGATAGGATCTTAATAGGATCCTGATCTTGGCCAATGGCCATAGGATTTTATGTTCTCGATCGTTCTGATCTTACTTTTCTCGAATCACATGCTAAAAAAACAACAAATTTGTGTATTAAGTTTTTTAGAATATGAAAAACAAGAGACTAGTTGTATTAAACACTTCATAATTACCATTGTGACATATATTTTCATGATATATGATATATTTAATAATATGAGCTTTGCATAATTTTACAACGCCTGTTAAGAAAATGACACTATAATAGAATCTTAAGCTTCCGATCCGATCTTGAAATTAAAAAAAAAAAAAAAAAAAAAAAAAAAAAAAAAAAAAAAAAAAAAAAAAAAAAATAAAAAAAAAAAAAAAAAAAAAAACGCGATACTAGATAAGACCTTAATCTTAAAAACCTTGCTAATAATATCTAAATAAATAGTCTAAAGCAAGATAGGAATTTTATTACAGTATCTACAAAACTATAAATGTACATCTTTTCAAACCTTAAAGCTCCACTACTTTGATGCCAATCTTGGATAAAGCATAAATGGATTTAGCAAGTCATTGCCTCTTAAGCAACCAATGATTCTTTAACATTCCTTCTTTTTCTTATGTATTTTGACATTTCATCGTGCACAGTACATGCATCCTCTTAATCACCACAAAAAGCTCAAACGAGCAACATCTACATAAAGTACACATGATTTATTTAACTTCCTTGTATATAATTAAGGGAAGAATCACTAACAAAGATAAAAGGAACTCAGTTTCATAGATTTCCATTTTAAGCGAGTCAAAAAACAAACCCAGCCCAGTTATCACATAAACTGGAAAACTTTAGATGAATCAAAATCCAAGATTTGTTCAAATCTATAATTAAAAACAAAAGCGAAAATCCTAAAACAAAATTATAATCCAAACAGTATGCAAAAACCCTTAATCTAAAAAAAAAATTGAAAGAAATTTCTAATAAAGTATAATCACTAATTGAAACTACTTTCATGCAATCTTATTGTGGTGGCAACAATCCTGTTAATCATCTAGATCTTTGAGTGCAACCAATAGATCTAAGAATGTGTTATTTTTTGTTATGAGAATTGTATTCTCTAGTATGACTTAAAAAAGAAATGGAAAGAAAATGAAAAGAAACAAAAATAGTTGTGTTCTCGAGTACCACTTAAGGAGAAAAAGAAAATGAAAAGATTGAAAAACAAGTGTTAGTTGATTGATTTTAAAGTAAGTGTTTTCTGTCACAATTGAATTGAAATTGTTTATCTCTTATTACTTTACTTTTCTTTACTAAAAAAACTCAAGAATACGATGTAAAGGATTATGGAGGTTGATTGGAGTGATGGTTTTTGGTGTTAAACTTATGTGGAAAGAAAATAAGAGATAAAAAACAACGGGGGTAGAATTTTGTAATGAAGAATAGTACATTCACCCCATTATTTTTATCAATATCTTAAAGAGTATTTTATGAGACATTTTAGAATAACGGAACGGAATAACATTTCTAATGAATATTATCTTTTTTTTCCCTCTCTCTCTCTCCTTAAATGTAAATATATACAATACCAATTTTGCCCACACATAAAATTTCACACACCACCGCCATCAAACTAGTTGTGAAACCTCGATTGTGGTATGATGAAATGAGATCTACGTGTGTTTCTGCTATATATCAATTTAAGAATTAGTTCATTTGTTAATGAGATATTATTGCTGCACAATTACAATAATAAATTTGAAGTTCATTATACGGAACGTTAGATCACAAATTTGTATCTAGCACAAGCAACAATTATATGAAAACGAGACACATAAAGAAGTTGACTAAACTAAGATAACACACAAAGCTAATGCCTAACCTTCTCATAAAAATAGGATATTACTAACACAAAAGTTTGCTGTAGACAAAGAAATGCAACAGGAAATGAAATGTTACGCTTCAATAGAATGAATTCGGTAGGCGCGCCCCTGTTAGTGTAACGTAGGTGTCGCGCTTGTTGGAGCTATTAAGCATCTTAGACTATTCCATTCTGTGATGCGCTCCGGGAAAAAGTCTCGCTCCCTTCCCGTACTATTCCTCCCCACTAAAAAAAGAGCGATTGAGAATCTCGAGAACCTTTCTCTCAATCCTCACGGTAATAATTATGCCAATTCCGCCGCGCGTCCGCCTGCGGTGCGGTAAGGCACCACCCTGTTGACGTGAACTTACAGTCCATACCAAAAGGTCTATTAATGTTGTGTGCCTTCTTTACTCAATTGTCCGCCCCTGTCAAATAAAGTAGAGGGAGAGTCTTTCTCCAATGAGAATGAAGCAACTTGAAACGGTTTCTGGCAAAGAACTTTTATGTCTACATAATTAAAACAATTGATTCGTCATGGTAGAGAAGAAAAGCGTTATCACTCATACTATAGATACAAGAACCAAAAGTCCAAAATCTACTGTTTAAAAGAAAAAAAATAACTAATTATTATAGGGCAAGAAAATGTAATTAAGTGTGTGGTCATATACTACCTAACTTAGGAGTCTTCATGTAAATATTTTTTATTATTTTTATTTTTATGTTTTAACCCCATATAAGTCTATAACTATATATTTATGAGTTATGACGAACATATTAGTATGCATTATCTTAATTTAGCTATTACGTATATTTTCTTAATAAGTTTATCGTTAGAAAGGTAATCATACGATCGAAACGAGCCAATTTTTGCAATAATAATAATATTTGCATGATTTTATAAAACATAAAACTTAATAAATCATAGACAGGTTTAGTAGTTTACGAAAGGTTCTTTTAAATAATCACTTTTGATGCTATATATAGCTATCTAAATTAATACGAGAAACGAAAAACTACAAAGATAACTTGAAATTAAACCATAATTATTATTTTAATAAGTTGATAGTTATAGATAATAGAGTTAGGATCGAATAAAAAGAAAAATTAAAATGAGAATGATAAGAAGAAACCACAGCCACACATTTCAGATGCACCTACAAATATAGATGCATCTCCCTTTAAAAATCTTACTCTAATTTGGAATGTGTGACTAGATACCGATCGATGATTTCATTAACAGGGACGAATATGAATAGCATTGTCCATTGGCATCATTCATGTGTAAAATGTTAAAAGAAAGTTCATGGCACGCCATTAAAAAAACTGGTTCAAACAAGTTAGCAACAAGTTAGAGGTGTATAATGAGTTTATTTGAAGTTCTTAGGTACAATGAGTGTTACATTTGATATTACATAGAATATTTATAACACTTGCTCAACAACTTAATCCAATAAAATGTGAAAAAAGACCTAGTTGTTCTACTTTTGGTTTAGATCACCAATTGCTTCCTTAATCTTCTTTGCCNGAAGATTTATTATATTGTGAGAAAATATATATATATATATATATATATATATATATATATATATATATATATATATATATATATATATATATATATATATATATATATATATATATATATATATACATCACTAAAAAGAAATCCTTAATCATCAACGCATGCGTTAGTGTGTTGCATATGCTTTATATTGCAAGTAACTGTATATATATGTTACATATCAAACATTAGTCACAAGTCACAACGGTATAAAGGGTGAAGAGCAAATGTCATTTTTTATTTTTATATTGCAGATATACGAGGTGGCTTATTGGAAGGTGGCGAAAAGTCTCACAAGAGACTCAGATTCGTACTTTGTTGGGTAAATATATTGAGATGGCCAAAGAATTGAAAAATCTGGAAACAACCACAAGAATACCGGTTAAGCCACCTACAAGCTAAAAAAGCTTTATTTTCCTCGAGTAACCTGAACAAGACCCCTCCCCAATTACCCGGTTTACATCGAGTTCCTATTATAACTTGCATATTAGCTTCTACATACAGTAATATACTACTTATTCCGTTCCAAAAAGAGTGTTCAATTTGACTTTTTTAAGTTTTTCCTTTTCAACTAATTACCTTAAATATTTTTGTTTGTGTTATATAATACTTGAGGAAAATTATACCATGAAAATACATTTAAAATCCAATCTACTCACATATATTACATCAAGTATTATATAACACAAAAAATAGTTAACGTCAAAGTTGAAAAAGAAAGACTTCAAAAAGTCAAAGTCAAAATAGACATTTATTTTGGGACGGAGGTAAGATAATTTAAGAGGTGCCATCAAAACCAGGAGCTCCCATATAGAAACCTACATATATATGTGTTCGCCTTAAAAAAATTACTATGTAACATGTATCAAGAAAACTAGCAGCCTCACAAGAGAGCACATATTAACTATGTATGATGGTGTCACTAATTGGTACCTGAGGGGATGAGGAAGTGATGAAGCAAACTCTGGAAGCTTTTTGAGAAAACGATAGAGGCGCGGCGAAACGAGGAATGTTAGCTAATTTACTGTCTAAGATTGACACTCTTGTGAAATTCAGTGCTTCCATTTTTCCTAACGTTTGTTTTTGTGAGGTGTTGTTTGAGATGTTTATGTTATGTGTGGAGGTGTAAAGGCATGATTATATAAGGTGTGAATGTGCATGTGATGAGTGTGACACTGAGGTACCTAGCTAGCTTCTTTTGTTGTACGTAATAACTCGTCGACATTAAAAGAACTTGTGGGCTTACTTTTTACCACAGGAAATAAAGATAGCATTCATGGCCCGGAATTAGGTTTTACACTTTTTTGTTTCATCAGTGTCGACCATGGTTTAAAAGAAATTTTAATTAGAAAAATAATGGTCCACATACTTATTATATTCTACCAGAAACTAAATCAAATCGCAATCCATCAGTACGCTACAAAATTGTTCTCAAAATAATACGGTATGTATTTTGTGAGGTAGAACATAATTGTCCATCGACATATTAATAAGATATATAAAAGATTACTAGATACATAATATCCGGATATTAGCTAACATCTTTCAAAAATCATTTATTATCTTTACTTATTGTATTATATAATGAATACATATAAATGAATACATACTCTAAATCACACTTTCCACATACATACTTATGTGAGGGATGTCTCAAGGGTCAAACTGGTAATGGAACCGCTTATAACCTTCGATTTTGTGAAGGCCTTTGAATTTTTATATCTTTTTAACCCATTTAAGGGTGGCATAATGACAAAGGGCTTGTGACTATCACTCTAAATGTGTGTGAGGTCTCAAGTTCAATTTATGCTAAGTGCAAACAACCTTAATGGCCACGCCAACCTCCTGGAAAGGGAGAGTTTTACCCGGTTTGAGTCTGTCTGGTGGTGGGTTCAAACACGTGATTAGTCGGCCAAAGGTCGAAAATCATGCGTTAAAAAAAAAAAAAAAAAAAAAAAAAAAAACAACTTTCACATTTATCTTCACAGAAATATCAAAGGATCACACCGGTGCACACTAAACAAAACATGCAAACGGAAATAAGAAACGAGTTCACGAAATGAAGTGGAAATGAAAATACAAAAGTATTTTTATTAGAAATGAAAATATGACAATATATACATTAAAGAGGTTGAACGGGTAATTACTTAAAGTCTAATATTCATCTGAATAAATATATTAGAGGGTAATTAATGACAAAAGACAAAACATAACCCTAACAAAGGATCTGTGGTCGCCCATCCCTATGGGAGGGGAGGTTATGTCAAACTATGTGACTTGTTGGACAAGGATTAGGTTTCCTAATCCTCCTAGAAACTTCTTTGGTATCCTATAAATACCAAGGGCTTTATAGGGTCTTCATTCACTCCTCATAATTAGGGGTGTTAAAAAACCCGAGAAACCGAGCCAAACCGCTCAATCCAAAACCCAAAAACCAGAAACCGAAGAATCCGAAACTAAAAAAACCGAAAAAAAAAACACACTTATAACGGTTCGGTTTTTATTTTTAGATACCTTAGGTCAATCGAACCATACCGTGTATAATATACATGAAGGTTGTTAACTAATTAATATTCAAATAATTGTAGAAGATTTGATTATATTATTGCAATACTCTTATTGTATAACGATTTTTTGGTTTCTAATGCAAACATTCGCTAAACATCTATGCGTGAATATTGTTTAATGTGGTCGTAACTTATAAATGTCGAACAAATATTTTTTGTTAATATGTTATGTATGTTTATTTGGAAGTAATTATTGTGACCGAATAACTTTAGTATGACTATAATCTATTCAATGTCATTTAATTTGTACTAAAATGACATTTTAGGTTCTAGAGCATGTTATTGTTCATACGTTAAACTCGATTAAATGTCTAAAATCGTTAACTGTGACCTGAACCGCGGGTGACCACTTATTTCGGGTACCCGCATGTCTGGTTAACCGCATAGTACGGTTCGGTTTCGGGTAGTAAAATAAATTACCCGACCTGCGATAGATAATATAAATCTTCCAACTAACCGAACCGAATCGCCCCGTGAACACCCCTACTCATAACATCCCTAAACTGAATCTCTCTCCCCTCCCTCCATTCATGGTCGAACTTAGGGTTTTATAAACCCCAAGTCGATCAAACGACTTCTAGTCGTTTACCCGGGTTTCGTGCTCACCTAACTTGCATAGGTTCGTAGCCCTAGTTCTACTTGCGTAGTACGGGTGGATACCTGACGCCATCCAAGTGGCGATCAACCATAAACCCTAAGGGTTGATCTATTAAGCATCAAGAAAGAAGAAGGAGGCGATTCCGTACGCATAGCTGACTGCAGACTGTGATAGGAGCTTACACGATGTAGGATTGAGGTAAGTATCCTAAAAACACCCTTATTATGTGTTTTGGTTTAGGTTATATCTCTGATTAGGAAATTTGGACTTAGAGTTTGGTCTGCATGACGTTTGTATGTTTATTTTCCGTTGTGCATGTTTTATACTCAATACAGGTGACTACCAAATCCCTACATTATATACATATAGGCCTCTAGTTTCACAAAACTTGTGTTTTCGGTACTCATATATATAATTATTAAGTTTGTAGCTTTGTAGGCATCATATATATATATATATATATATATATATATATATATAGACTTGAGTTCAAATAAGATCAATGTTAAAATTGTAAAAATAAGATTCATTTAAGGACCAATAAGAGAAGGGCAAATAATTTTTGCTTATTAAAAAAACTGAAAATTAAATACATAGCTGAGAAGGCATTATAGGTATTTTGTACATCAAACACTAAATAACCTAAACCCTATCTCATAAACCACCTCCCATCTTACTTTCTCTATCTCTCATCCCAAAAATCTCTCCTCCACCACGTCCAAATTTCCGGCGACCCAAAATCATAACTAAAACGCTTATCGTCCTCCCTCTCTTCTCAATTATCCGGTGAGTGACCAATAATCTGTCGCCATATGTAACTCGTTTCCGACCGATCTATTCCTCTCGACCAAAAGCACAGCCTCCATCCCTTCTCGTTTATTCAGCGAACAAAAATACAGATCCCCAATAAATGGGTTTTCAATCATCACCCTAACCGTGCCATCTTCCTTGCCGACTGAAAACCGATGCGGCGTATGTAGATCGAAACCCTAACCGCCGCCACCATCTTTATCAGGTCGGATCTTAAACCGCCGCCATTCAAGTTTATACCCAAAACCACTATAAATCCGGTGTACCGCCGCACTGGAATATGTGTCTCGACCTGATTCGAACAACAAAAAGAACACCTGATCGAAACCATCACGTACCGAATACGTGGTGGGTACCATTGTGTACCGCCGTGTACCGTGGTGGGTACCATCGTGTACCGCCGTGTACACAAGTCACATTTCCGGTGTATCCTGTCAAACGGCGAATCTCGTTTTTTCCGGCGAGTCTCATTTTTCCGGTGACCATTCGTTATCAGTGAAGGGTTATGATTTTGTTCGGATTTTTTTGGAGCTGTGTTCGGTTATGATTGTGAAAGGTTATGTTATTGAAATATATAAATGGGTTTTTCTGGAGATGTACGTATCATGGTTTCGATATGTTGTTGAAATACTATATAACTGTAATTTTTTGGAGTAGTGAATCATGGAGATGTCTCGACAATGACATGTGTATGATTTAGGTTGTATGTCATGAGTTAATTGGGTTGTTAAATCTTATTTGTAAGAACTGTATCATGTTTTTTTAGTTTTTGGAAGGAATGTACAAGTTTTCTTGGTCATTTATCTACATATTTTTGGAAAAGATGTACCAGTGTTTGACATCTATGAGTAATACACTATTTGCTCATGTGTAATGTACCATACCCGTTGTGGAGACATATGGCATATTAATTTGTTAAAGGTGTGCTCGTGTGTAATGTACCAATGTATATTAATTCGTTGTCATGGCACATTGTATATTAATTTGTTATACGATGTGTGTATCAGATGCTATATTAATTTGTTAAAGGATGTCTCAATAAATGTTTGACCGAAAAATAAGGCCTCATCAATATGTTTCAATTAAATAATGTCTCAATAAATGTTTGACCAAAGTACCCTTAAAAAGTGAATTATTTACTGAAATGCCACTCCATTAAATCAGCCAATAAATTATACCAATTAATAGATCCAACGGTGTAGATTAGGGATTTAACATCAGAAAGCTTAAACTACTTGATTACGAATTACTAAAATAGTTATCTTAACTTTGAAAAAATTTCAAATTACGTAAATTGTTTATATATATCTTGACCCGTTACATAAGCGGTGAGACTAATATAACAAAGCAAAACTACTTCTATAACGAAGAAACGACTATGACTAAATTACAATTGACTCAACGTAACATAAAAAATAATCTACTTCTTCTTTCGACCCCGAACCTTGATATCACAAACTTCCCAGAAAGCTTGTTTATCTTTCCCACTTGCATTTTTGCATCTCCAAAAGAGTACAACTAAAGTTTTAGGAGTCGCACTAAAAGCTGTAGTAAGATGTTTCTCTCAGTTTAGGAGTCGCACAAAAAGCTGTACTAAGATGTTCATCTCTCTCAACTTGCACAAAATTTGTGCCGCAAAAGTTCATCTTTCTCGACTTGCATTTTTCTATCTATAAAAAAGTATCAAATTAAGTTACGTGAGTCGCATAAAATTTAGGGGGTGTTTGTTTAAGCTTATACGTGGGCTTATGAGCTTATTTGGTTTCGGCTTATATTTCATAAGTCCCAATTTTCTGGCTTATTTTGATATTTATCGGCTAATAGAAGCTTATTATGACATAATAAGCTTATATAATCCCAAACGTTACAAAATAAGCCATAAAATCAGGGCTTATGAAATATAAGCCGAAATCAGATAAGCTCATAAGCTCACATATAAGCTTAAACAAACACCCACTTAAGTTATAGGAGTCACACAAAATGCTGTAGATGCTCATGCTCCCCTCTCTCAACATGCATGCACAAAATTTGTTATGTCGATGTTCCTCTTTCTTGACTTGCATTTTCACATCTCTAAGACAGTAAAACTAGCTTTGAGACAAAATGTGTAGATGTCCATCTTACATTTTCGTATCAATAAAACAAAGTAATTTAATGAATAAAAGCTAATATGCTATTTGAGATTTACAAAAATACGTTACATACTTTATTAATTATCAATCTCACTAAAATACTTTATGTTACGTACTTTGTTATTTATCAATCTCGTTAAAATACTCTATTGATAATAAATCTCACTAAAATAGTCTCTAAACAATCTCGCTAGAGCAGACATTTCGATTCTTCACCCATTTTATCGCCACAAAGTGCATAATGGAGCGGACATTATCTTTTATATAATAAAAGAATTACATCATTTCGGAGTTTTTTTAACAAAACAATCTTAGTGGAAAAAAAATTGGACCAATAGGAATGCTTGATTTTGACACATAGGCGAAATCGAGCAATATGATTGGCCAATAAAAAGTCAAAATTGAATTGATTATGGTCAAACTTTAATAAATTTGGTGGAGAATTTGATTAAGGAAAAAAAAGCATAAAAATATAGGTGTCAAATTTATAAAAATAAAAACTTAAAAAAAGAGGAGGTAATTAATAAAACATTAGTAGTTGAATTTTCAATATA
Organism: Artemisia annua; assembly: GCA_014162995.1. Taxonomy (NCBI): domain Eukaryota; kingdom Viridiplantae; phylum Streptophyta; class Magnoliopsida; order Asterales; family Asteraceae; genus Artemisia; species Artemisia annua. The sequence goes on along the minus strand of LBNU01029979.1, from coordinate 5,026 downwards.
TTATATGGAGTTAAGTGTAAAATTATAAATCTCCATGTTTTTTGATAACTTTAGATAATAAACAAATAACCCCTTACACTTTATACCCCCTACACTTTATAATATGAACTTTGTTTACAATTACATGAGTATTAGTATTGGTTTGAGACTTCCATCCATTAAACTTACAAAATTTTATAAATGTACGAATTAGTTTTAATATACGTTAAATACTTTTAAAATAAATATTAGTTTTAAACTTTCATCTATTAAAATATCTTTTTACTATGTACGTTAAATATAAATAAGAACTCATGTTATCCTATTTAAAAGTTTAATCTATACGTACACGGGTTTGAATATTAAATACAGTTAAATTATTATTAACGGTAATATAAATATCAAATGGTAAGTACGAGTTACTGTGATATGAAAATAAATATACGCGATTGTACTTATAACGACTCATGTAATTATTATTTAAAGTTTATATACGGGTATCCGGAAAAACATTTTTAAAAAACTTTACGGAGTATATTTTAACTCCATCAACGCTCATTATATGCTATTAAACTCGCACATTTTGTACAACATGATATCAGTAGTTAAAGTTAAACAACAACATCAACCTCAACATTAACATCTATGTCAGCTAAACAAAGTTAAATCTTTCATCCAATAAAATTTTTACAAAATATTAATTGATATTAATACATAATGAAAAACTCATGCATACTTATTAGTTGTACTTATATACTAATTTTCACGGGTAAATTCTTATATATCTATATAGTAAACAAAAAAATTTAAATAAATTTGATTTGTGTGTAAACCCAAATCAAAGAACCTTTGACCCAATAACATTATAAGGAGACACGCTCAAGAATCAAATACAAAGTCGATGCCACAGTTATATTTACAATATCTGCTAACTATTTTTCTTACTTTGAGACATGTTGATACTCTAACTTTTTAAAATATACATAAGATTTTCTGTTTTTAAACGATAATACTATATAATTAAATTTTTTTGGAAAAACCCCATGCGTGCACGGGTATTATAACTAGTATCAGTTAAACAGAACACCGGCTATAGATAGTTTAGAATGTTTACTCTCAACTTAACTCGATACCATTGGGGCCTTGGTAGCATGCTAAAACCGTACAATAATAGAGTACGCAATTATGAAGTATAACATAATTTCCATATAAAAATTTACATCTAACACCTTGGACCATTATTTCACCAAATGTTTAGCCAAAGAACATGACAGGCCAATACATACTAAACTTAGAAAGTGTCCAAGATCATAAAAGCTAGAGCAACTTAACCCAATAAAATCGGGAAAAAAGGATACAAAAGTAATCAACAAAGTAATTAAACTAGTAATCCTTCTTCTCATGGTCAAGGTTGCCAACTTTCCTCCTTAAATCCTCCACATGTTCATCCGCTATTTTCTTATGTTTCTCAGTGCGGTCTTCGCGCCAATCATCCTCGTCGTCCGAGGTCCCAACAACAGTCTCCTTGATCTTCTTACCCGTGCCTTTAGCCGCATCCCATGCACCCGCAACAGTCTCCTTAGTCTTGTCCACGACTGCTTCAGCCGCACTCATAGTCTTGTCTTTAGCAGCCTTTGCCATGTCAGCCGCTTTGCTCCTTCCCTCTTCGGCTTTATCAGCAGCCATAGCTGCAGTTTCTTCAGCGCTTCTTTTAATACCATGCCCGGTCTCTTTTGCCTTCTCTTTCACGTCACCCGCACGATCAGCAGCTTTTGCTGCCATGTCGTTCGCTTTGTGTTTCACGTTTTCCTTCATTTCGCCTGCGCGGTCTGCTGCGTTACTAGCCATGTCTTTTGTTTTGTCTTTCATTTCTGTTGCCTTATGTTTCACCTTCTCATTTGTATCCTTCATACTGTCCATTGAGCTATCCTTCATATCATGAGCACCTTCTTTCATTCTGTCTTTACCTTGCTCCATCTTGTGCTTTGCATTTTCGGACTTGATGTCCGAGTAGCTTTCGGCTTCGTCCCCGTTGTATCCACTGTTGCTTTCTTGGCTTGCATGTTTACCCTATAAGAAAGACCAAAAGGATTTAAATTCAAGGGTTTAACCAGTGTAACAAAATGGATACTAGATATGTTATATGGACCAATCATTTCATATGCCACTATCACTGTATAATCTTGTTGCTCAACTTTTTGCTATAGGCCTAACTCAATTGCACTAGCTAGGAAACGAAATCAGACACTACTTTAGCATACAAATTTAACTAGAAGTACATCTCAAATGGTGGACCTAGATTAGTTTCTACAAACATGAAACCTACTTACCTACACGTATTCACTTCTAAAATATTAGGGTTACCCGGTTTGAGTACGTGTAGAGGTGAGTTCAAACCATTCATGGATTAGTGAGTTCAAACCGTTCATGGATTATTGAGTTCAAAAGACGGAAACCATGGTTGCCATTTGCCAAGAAAAACAGAAGAAAAAGATTAGGGTTATAGACAAATTTAGAATGTTTCCCTATCCAAACCTAGACATTAATTTGCTTCAAGAAAAAACATGTACCAACATATTTAGCAGCTTCACTAAATACTATTGTATCTAGTCATATACATTTTAAACATCATATGCAGTGGCGGACCCAGAATTTTTCGATTTTTCAAGGGAGGGGGGCAATTTTTTTTTTTTTTTTTTAAGTTCGTGATGCACTTTAATTAAAAGGTTCTAATTTTATTTTTTTAGATTAAAAACTAAGGTTTTTACATTTTTGCTTCAAGGTGGGGGCAATTTGATTTTTTGGAGGGGTGCACTTAAAAAAAAAATAAAAAAAAAAAAAAAAAATAAATAAATAAAATAAAAAATTAATTTACACTGAAATCTGAACTTTTTCGGCGAGCCGTGGAGGGCACCGCCCCAAAGTGTCTACCTAGGTCCGCCCCTGATCATATGCTACACATATATATATTTAAAAAATGTCTACCACGTGTACCTGGGTGTGTTTGGAGGCAGAAGTGAAGCACACCCTGGAGGCTTTCTGAGGGAAGGAAAGAGATGAGAAACGAGGAATGTTTGCTTTAGCTATGTTCAAGAGTGCTGATCTTGTGAAATACGTTGATGCCATTGTTAATGTTAGAGCTTTGATTTGTCCTAGCTAGCTACTGTTCTTTGTGTTCTTTCTTTTGTGATGCTTTCTGTGTGTGTTGAGATGTTTATCTTTGTGTCATTGCCGGTAAAGGTTATGCTTATAAAGTGGAAGGGTAGAAGAATGTGGCAGCTTGAATGTGTGTACGCGTGTTGAAAAGTGTGATACGTGTAAGAGTGAGGTGGTCTGCTTTTCATGCATCAACACTTATCCTTCTCTTTTACCTCTTGTTAACCAGTCAAACCGTAGTTCAAGATTGATCACTTCACAAGAAATAAAAATAGCAACAGAAATCAGATGTTAAAGCTAGTATATGACCCAGTTAACTTAATGAAATGGGCCAGTAGTTCGACTCCGTTCAAAAACCGATGTCAACGTTATAGTTTTATGTGTACAGGGCCTTCAACATTTGGGCAACTAACTTGAAAGCTTGAAGCCCATATAGCCGTTTATCCATTTGGGCCAACAATCTTAAGCCAAAGCAATTAAGCCCAAACTATGTTGTTTCACAACCAACCCCCCTCCCCCCAAAAACTATGTTGTTTGGGTTGGGGTGGGGGGAGGCCGGGAGGGGGGACGACCATATCTCTTAATTTTCAAGNTTTTTTCTTTTTCTTAGGTTTCATGTTGGGTGTAACTTTTGTGTAAAAAACAACGAATATATATTAAGCTTCTTATAGATTGATAAGCAACATAGACCTTTTTCTCATTATTTTAGGTTTTTGTTTTTGTGTCATACGAGTAGTTGACAAAGTGGTATGTGTTAATGATTTACGAGTTATAAAGGAGTAAGGCTTAGTGTAGAATAGTAAAGTCGTGAAAGGTGTTGTCATAAGACCATCCGTAATAGAGGGTCGGACGACAAGGTCATGTGCGCCATGACCGTGGTCACCGCTATTACAGTGACCGAAAGAGGCGCGTCCTCAACCAAAATTATGCTAGACTTGGTCGACTGCAGGCCCGATTTTTTTAATATTATTTTTATTTATTTTTTATCTTTCTCTTTTCTTTTTTTGTGAGCGTGCATGTTTTGGTGAGGTATATATGTGTTTAAATGAGGTATATTTTGGTGGTGAATGTGGCCACCTTACTATACTAAGTTGGTTGTAAATAGAGAAAGCTGAGTTAGTGTTTATTTGGCAGTAGTGATCACGGTCATGTGTGCTCTTTATTACATTTAATCTAAGCGCATTGACGGGATTAAGTGGGTACAATATCTAAGACCATGTGTAATGACTAATGGTCGGTCGTCCACATAGTTGACCTCCATTTTAGACGCGTCCAAGCCTTTACACCTTGTTCCATCCGACGGGACTTGTGCAAAAAAAAGGAAAAAAAAAAGAACTCGGTCGCAAATCCGATCGAGTCGTCCCCTTTTATTGTGTGTGAGTGAGTGTTTATTTACGTGTTAATTGGGGTATGTTTCTATGATGTCGGTCTTTTTGTTTTAAAGAAGAAAAAAAACTGATGTGATAATGATATAATCTGTCTCTTAATGATCACCGTTACACTTATTAGCCTTGTGTTTGTTGCAAGGAGAGTCTCCAATCAAGGAAATGTTGGTTTTCGCTTAAAAATTTAGGGTGTGCCGGTTAGTAGTGGGGAAAGGGAAACGGAATGCAAAGGAATGGGTGATGGTGGGTTATCAATCCCTTATCACTCAATTTACTCTAAATGGTCCATTACCCATTACCAAGTAATCATTATATTAGTTAGCTCCGCCCAAACATCTTTAATCATTATCTTTCTCATTCCCCACCACTTAACCCCGAACCAAGCATTAGTGTCACAAACCAAAACTCTCAAAACCAAAAAGGGTACATTACACCATATCCCACATCTATCAAAAGATAAGACACACCTTACCTTATCTACCCTTCTTCAACCTTCACTCTCAAAA
>LBNU01029977.1:124929-138730 GCA_014162995.1 Artemisia annua | reverse complement strand
TATCAATGGTTTCAAAGTCAAGCTGATATTCATTAGGTAATCCCATCATGAGAATACTATGAGCTTTTATCTCCAATTTCTTGAGATCATCAGCTTCCTTTCCCTTGATGCCAACTTCCTTGCCATCAATAGTCACTAAAGTTTGAGTAACTTTGACAATAGCATCCCACATCTTGTAGTCAATCATCCGGATGTATTGCCTCATCCTCATCTTCCATATCTCATACTCACCTTGCTTCAGCATAGGAACCTTGGAGGCAGTAACCATATGAGTTTCATCACCCATGGCTTCAGATGTGTTAACAGACAGAACTTGAGAGAATGTTTGAGTTCTTCTTGATCACAGCTTCTAGATCACAAGCTCTGATACCACTTGTTGATCCCAGTTGAGCAATTCATCTAGTATTACTATCTTAGATAAACCAAGACAATAATGTATACAAGCTGACTTGTAACAAACTTAATCAATACGCGGAATTTACTGATTAACTTAAGAGGAACACAAACACAATTATATCACCACTTAAACACTTCAATATATTGAATACGAGCACCCTGAATAGTGCTAGGGTTTTGCAACCTTGAAGTGAATACAATGCTAGAATAATACGTACTCTAGTCTAACCCTAGGATCTCCTTTTATACACCAAGGAACCCTACATGCTTACAAACGACTTCCTACCCAAGACTATGATCTTCTAACATTATAGAATATTATATAATATCTATACTATAAATACAAACATTCGTACATAAACTTATCACATAAGCAGCAGAGTCTTAGCAGTATTCTTCCAGCAGTAGAGTCTCAGCAGTAGTCTTGACTGACAGTAGAGATTTTACACTAGCAGCAGACTTGACTAACTAGCAGCAGTGTAGCACCCAGAAGTAGAGTTACTTCAAAACCCAACATGGGTAAACTATATCCTCAAAATGGTTTAATCCTATTTCCTATCCTATTACTAAACTAGATGCTAAAGGCTTAAGGTTCTAGGTTCTAAAGGCTTGTTCCTATCACGTTAGTAAACTACCAACCTTATCTAATCCTTTGTTATTCTTAAGTTTCCTATATTGTATCCTAAAGGTTTCTAATCTAATTCTAATATCCTCGATACCAAGTATAATTCTTATCTTAAACTAAATCCTATCTTATAGAGATGTTTTTTCTAAGGGCATCCTAAAGTTATTTCTAACCTAAATTATAGGAATCCTAGAATGTGTACTACGGGTTTTCTAAGAGGGGACACTACTTCGGGAACCATAGTGATCTAGGGGAGTAAGAAGTAAAGAGGGAAGGATAGAAGTATGCTTGTATATAATACTATTATATACTTGCATATAGGAGTAGTTAGGGGAAGGCTCTCTAACTAGGGGAAACTAAGAAGTTTCGGAGGAATGGGGAGGAATAGTAGTTTACTGAATTCAGAATGAATTCAGATCATTAAGATATAGAACGAAGCTTCTCATCATTATGGGAAATGATAGGGGAAGTGTTTTAAGGGATTCAAGGGTTAAAAAACGGAAGGAGTTGTATGACATACAATGCCATGAGATCATAACCACAATAGGTCATAAATAACTTGTCATAACCAAAAGTTTAACAAGTATCACTATTTATGCCATATGTGATTAGGAAGAATAGAGGTTTTGGGCAATTTGCCGGGTATGAAAAAGGAAGGAAGTTTTTGTGGGAAGGGTGTTTATAGGGAGTGGATTTATTTGTAGGAGCCCATTTTATCAGCACTTACTAACTACCTAAAGGGTAATATCCTAGGTTTAACCTTATAATGCCTAAAGTTCAAAAACAATATTCCTAAGGAATATTCTCCTATCTTATGTGGTGTTGGGTTCTAAGGTGTCGAAACTACCTAACCTAATTTCTTAGGGGTTGTGAGTAATACATACCCAGTAGTATTACTCATAGGGTATACTAAAACCTCGAGTAGACCATAACAAGTACCCAACTTGTTATATTTCTTAAGGATGGATAATTTCCTAGGGTTTAGGGTATCCTAAAGTATCTTATCTTATAGGCATCATATTTAGTACCATTACATATAGTACATATCCTAAGATGGAATTCTAACCTAAAGCTTATCGGGCAACTAAAGTGTACTAGTTGATGATTTCTCCTAAGATTACCTAATCCCTAAGGTCGCANGGTGAAGGTATAGGTTGAGTGTTTGCATAGAATTCCCTTAAATTTTTTAAGTGTGGGTGGTTTAGAAAAGGTGTAAAACCTAAAGGTGATGGTGTAACTATTCCTAGAGTCTTCTAAAGAATCGGGGAGATAGCGTTTTAAGGGATAATCTATTACATTTGGACATGAATGAGTATTCTCCGTATGTAAACTAGATAAGACGGGGGTAGAGTAGTAGGGTGTAGACATAGCTAGATAATAATAGAAATGATATGCAGCATTTAGCAGTTAAGTAGTTAAGTACTATACTAACCTGTAGCCTATATTGTTGCGGAGGATAGCAGTGGCACTGAGGACTTTCTCGGGCTTAAGAAAAGTAGTTGTAGTTTAGGTTTTGACCTTGTTCTCTACAACTAAGGCTCTGATACCAATCTGTAACACCCCCATTTTCATGTTTCGCAGCGGATTTAGGGTTGGGGTATTACTTCATGGAATCACAGTTACAGTAATAGTAAACGACTCGAAAAGAGACGTTTTTATAAATAAGTTATCATTCATTAAAATATCAGTTTTATTAAGATGAGGTCTCGTGAATCTAAGTTTGAAATAGTGTTTGAATGATAACAAAGTTGAAAGTCCTCCGAGTTCAGTGCCGCTTCCTGCCAAAGCTCCGTAACGACTATATACCTAGGATACATGCTTAAAGAGTCAACACTAGGTGTTGAGTGAGAGTCATAGGTTTAAGTGATAGTGTGGGAATACGAGTTTAGTTAATCATGGGCTACGTTGTTATACACCCATGTAAAGTAGTAGAAACCGTATTTAATCAGTTTGTATCTGTCAGTATTGTATGATCAGTACAATACTGAAGATAGGGGGTTGTTGCACTAAGCTCATGAAAACCGTACTAACAGTCCGGGTCATGGGGGCTGCAGACCCACCATGAGGGGAAGAGAAGGATAACTTGTCAAAGTTAGTCCTTAGGGTTTCAAGTATAGTACTTATTGGTACCCTCCCTGAAAGAGAGCTACCAACGAGAGTTGTCAAACTCCAATAGATCTATCTACTATACTCGCGTTCACTTGTGTAAAATATCACAAATGATTATGGCTCATGAATTTTAGTTATGTAGAGGTGGCAGATAGTGGGACTCGTGCAATAACCAAAGAAAAAGACTTGTATTTTGTTTAAAGAAAAGCAAGTAGCATGTATCCCCCCTCACAGGGTTTGTAAAGCATTTAGAGTGAAAGTTAAAAAGATGTGAGGCTACAAAACTCATAGAATTTAAAAGGTGTGAGGCTATGGACTCACCTGGGCTTAGGGAATTCTTACTAGTGCAAAGAGTGACTCGGAAACTAGATTGCCTTCTCACGTATCCTGGGGTTTGTTGATGTGGATGTATGTCAAGCTTTAGTTATCTTGTTTTTAAGTTTTCTCAAGTAATTATTCTTAGGGGTTTTTAGTGTTAGTTATAACATAACACCGTTCAGGCCATCACAATCCAGAATTATATAAGACTTCTCACATGAAGCTCCCTATTATTGCATTATGTTATCCACATAATACCGTTCGGGCCATCATAATTCAGAAGTATATAACCCTCACATGAAGTTCCCTAGTACTGTGTCATGTTATTAACTACTAGTCTTTAATATAATTTATCACCGTTCGGGCCATCATAACTCAGAAGTATATGCAATAATCGTTTGAGGAGCCAGGGCACTTTAAATCGTAAACCCAGCAAACTCGTCAAAACGAAATATCCACATGATACTCCTCGCATGAAGCTCCCTACTATTGTGACACATCACATAAAAAGATAGCACTTTTAAATATTAAGCAAATGTTTCATTTTATACCCTTACAGTTTGTATATTTACTATTCTACCCTAAACTTATAAACTTATAACATTTAGGCATTTAAGTTCCTAGACTTTACACAATTAGCTCCTATACTTCTATATTTTGAGAAAATGGCAGAAATGACCCTTGGACTTATAAGTATTCAAGATTTACTATTTATAACCTTAACTTTCTAATATTTGCAAAACTAGTCCTTTTAAGTTTATAACTATTTAACTTTTTATCCTAAGGTTATAGAACTTTTCAAAAAGGGTCCTTATACTTAATACTTCTAAGATATGTCAAAAATAGTCCCTAGACTTAATATTTTCAGAAAGTTACCATATATACCCCTATGCATGAAAACTATTGCATAACTAGTCCTTTTTCCATGCAAATTATATTTTAATGAGATAATTAAGTTTCCTAGCTTATGTTTAGTTAATATATACTTAATTAAGTCTCCTAACTCAGATTATATCACATAATAAGGCAATTTAGCATATAAACGCATAATTATCCATAATTAGGGTTTTAAAATGAAAAGTCCTAAATGAAAATGGTCAAGGCGTATCTAAGGGTTCTAAGGCATATCCTAGGAGTCCTAGATTAGTTCTAAGGTTATTAGAATCAAGGTGAAGGCTTACCTAGGTCGTGCGAGTCCTAACGTGGGCAAACTAAGGTTTTAGGGTTTTTTAGGGCAAAACTAAACTCGATAGGGCTTCTAGGCTTATGTTACTCGGTTTCTAAGGTTTCAAGGATTCTATTACTACCCTAAGGACCAGAGTATAGGAGGTGAAGAGAAGTGAAAGTGTGGTTTGGAAATGGGAGGGTAGCGAAGGTATATATAGGGCTCGTTAGCCCTTATGGCTAAGTAAACTTGGTGTGGTGGCCAAGTAATGTGGGGAGCAAGGTAAGGACAGGTGGAGGGTGACTAGAAGAGGCTATGGTATGACTAACCTAAGCTATGGTGGTAGAATAGGGTGGCGTGGGGTGTTTATGGCTATGGAGTGTTTTTGGGTGACAAGGAGGTGACGAGACCTCCTTGTGGCTGATTTGCAGCCATGGGATGGTAGGGAGGTGCTTGTAAGCTGCTTAGGGGGTTTAGGGTGGTTATAGAGGCGGTTCAAGGGTATTTGTGGTGGTGGTTTAGCCGTATAGGCGGTTTAGAACAAGTAGGTGATGCACCTACTTGTAAGGTGTTATGATGGTGTGTGCTTGGGTGCTTGGTAGTGAAAAGGGTGAGGGTAAACTGCTAGGGTGGTTGTNTTGTAAGCTGCTTAGGGGGTTTAGGGTGGTTATAGAGGCGGTTCAAGGGTATCTGTGGTGGTGGTTTAGCCGTATAGGCGGTTTAGAACAAGTAGGTGATGCACCTACTTGTAAGGTGTTATGATGGTGTGTGCTTGGGTGCTTGGTAGTGAAAAGGGTGAGGGTAAACTGCTAGGGTGGTTGTTTGAGGTTCTAGAGGTGCTTAGGTTTAGTTTTGTACTAGTTTAGGTTTAGTTATGTTTAGATATAACCTAGTTTTGTCTAGAGAGAGTTTAGGGTTTTTCCTAGGGTTTAGTGCCTAAGTTAGAGTCCTATGAGTGTCTAATGACTAATCCTAAGTCCTAAGAGGCTTATACTAAGTGGTGGTGGCTTATGGTAAAGATTTGGGATAGTTTAACCTAGTTTCCAGGAAGTTATGACCTAGTTATGGTTTTGTGCCTAAGGGACTTGTACCTAAGCTCTAATGGGTTGTACTAGTGCCTAAGGGTCCTAAGGTATCCTAATGTTCCTAAGGTAACTCATACTTAAGCCTTGAACACTTTCAAACTAGTTCAGATAAGCAATTAGGGTTTTAAAGATAACCGTAAACACATAGGTGCAATTAGGGTTTATTAGGGTTTTGTGATGAGTTTAGTGTGTTAGATTGATAAATTACTTACTGTGGTGTTGTTGTGATCTTATTCTTGACATACTAGGGGTTTATAGGATGTGAGTGTTGAGTTATTTGGCTTGTGTAGATACGTGAGCAGGTCTAGAGAGTCATGCAAGTAATGAATGCACATAAANTAGTTATGGTTTTGTGCCTAAGGGACTTGTACCTAAGCTCTAATGGGTTGTACTAGTGCCTAAGGGTCCTAAGGTATCCTAATGTTCCTAAGGTAACTCATACTTAAGCCTTGAACACTTTCAAACTAGTTCAGATAAGCAATTAGGGTTTTAAAGATAACCGTAAACACATAGGTGCAATTAGGGTTTATTAGGGTTTTGTGATGAGTTTAGTGTGTTAGATTGATAAATTACTTACTGTGGTGTTGTTGTGATCTTATTCTTGACATACTAGGGGTTTATAGGATGTGAGTGTTGAGTTATTTGGCTTGTGTAGATACGTGAGCAGGTCTAGAGAGTCATGCAAGTAATGAATGCACATAAAAAACATAATTGATGTGTGAAATACCTACTATAGGTATTTGTAATTGGAATGATAGTGATGAGATTTTGTGGGTTGTTACATAAGCGTTGTCAGATTTGAACTATTTTCTCATTTGTCTCAAGGATTATCTCTGGACCCGTAAGTTGAACTTCTGCAACTTCGGCCCAGCAGACAGGGGATCTGCACTTTCTCCCATAAAGTGCTTCATACGGTGCAGCCTTAATACTAGTGTGATAACTATTATTATACGAGAATTCTATTAACGGTAAGTGTTTCTCCCATCCTTTTCCAAAATCTATCACACATGCTCGAAGCATATCTTCGAGTGTTTGGATAGTTCTTTCACTTTGACTGTCGGTTTGCAGATGATATGTCGTACTCATGTCTATTTGAGTACCTAAGGCCTTTTGCATAGATTGCCAAAATCTCGATGTGAAATGAGAATCACGATCCGATATGATCAATATTGGTACTCCATGTCGGGAAACTATCTCCTTGAGGTACAACCTAGCAAGGGTTTCCATATCATCCGTTTCTCGTATAGGAATGAAATGAGCTGATTTCGTAAGGCGATCAACTATTACCTAAATAGTATCATGCCCGTTGGATGTTCTTGGTAATTTAGTGATAAAATCCATCGTAATTCTTTCCCACTTCCAAATAGGAATTTCAGGCTGTACCAATAAGCCTGATGGCTTTTGACATTTAGCCTTTACCCTAGAACATGTTAAACACTTGCCCACATATCTACCAATGGATGCTTTCATGTCGGGCCACCAATAGTGTTTCTTCAGATCCTGATACATCTTGCAGAACCTGGGTGTATAGAGTACTTAGATATATGGGACTCGTGCATTATTACGTTCCATAAGTTACCATGATACGGTAACCATCTCCGACCCTTAATACAACGAGTTCCGTCTGAACGTATCTCAAAAGCCTTATCCATCCCTCGTAATTTCTCAATTTTACGATCTTTCTTTTCGAGGGCTTCATTTTGGGCTTTGAGTATTCTAGATGGTAAATCCGAATAAAGAGTCATAACTAATGACCTAACCCTATGTGGTTGGATTCCGTTCCTTACGGCTCAAAGCATCTGCTACTACGTTTACTTTGCCAGGGTGGTAACGAATCTCACAATCATAATCAGTGAGCAGTTCTATCCATCGACGTTGTCTCATGTTCAACTCCTTTTGATTAAGAATATGTTGTAGGCTTTTGTGATTGGTGAAAACCATACACTTAGTGCCATACAGATAATGTCTCCATATTCTTAGAGCGAACACTACTGCTCCTAATTCTAGATCGTGTGTAGTGTAATTTTCCTCATGCGGTTTGAGTTGTCTTGATGCATAAGCGATTACCTTATCTCTTTGCATCAATACAGCTCCAAGACCTCGACGCGAAGCATCACAGTAAACAACGAAATCGTTGTTTCCTTCTGGTAATGCTAAGATCGGAGCTTCACACAACTTTCTCTTCAAAAGTTGGAAAGCTATCTCTTGGTCTTTTCCCCAGATAAATTTCCTATTTTTCTGGGTTAGCTTCGTCAAAGGTTTTGCAATTATTGAAAATCCCTCAATAAACCTTCGATAATAGCCCGCTAGTCCTAAAAATTGTTGTATTTTGGTAGGATTTGTAGGATACGGCCAATTCTTGACGGCTATGATTTTTGCAAGATCGACACGAAGTCCTTGTTTATCTATCAAGTGTTCGAGAAATTGCACGGTACTAATCCAGAATTCGCACTTAGAGAACTTTGCATAAAGTTTCTCCGTCTTAAGTAATTCTAGGATTATTCTCAAATGTTGAGCGTGCTCTTCCTCGTTACGAGAATAGATAAGGATATCATGTATGAACACTATGACAAATTTATCCAAGTATGGTTTACACACCCGGTTCATGAGGTACATGAAAACCGCTGGTGCGTTTATCAAACCAAATGGCATCACTTGAAATTCATAGTGCCCATATCTCGTTCTGAAAGCAGTCTTAGGGATATCTTCTTCCCTTACTCTCAGTTGATGATAACCAGATTGTAAGTCGATTTTCGAATATACACTCGACCCTTGAAGCTGATCAAACAAGTCATCTATCCTTGGTAATGGGTATCGATTTTCGATAGTAAGTTTGTTTAATCCACGATAATCGATACACATCCTAAAAGATCTGTCTTTCTTCTTAATGAATAAGACAGGAGCTCCCCAAGGTGATGTACTTGGATGAATAAAACCTCGACCAGCTAATTCCTGGAGTTTTTCAGAAAGTTCATTCATCTCTGAAGGGGCTAACCTATAGGGGGCTTGGGCTATAGGTGCCGCTTGGGGAATTAAGTCGATTTGAAATTCTATTTGACGAATGGGAGGTAAGCCAGGTAAATCCTTAGGAAAAACTTCTGGGTATTCCCTGACTACAGGGATCTCATCCAGTTGTTTTTCATCTGGCTTAGTCTCGGTTACTTGTGAGATGTATCGTTCCATTTTGATACATGAGATGAAGTTAAGACGACTCTTACTTCGATCTCCTCGGATACTTAAAGTTTCATCATTGATACATACATGGATGATTGTCTTGTCACAAAGAACCTTGGCTTGATTCTTGGACAACCAATCCATTCCCACAACAACGTCAAAACTACCGAGTCTCATGGGTATAAGATCGATTTCGAACGGGTGGTTAAGTAAGGTTAGGGTACAACCCTTAAGGAAGGTGTTAGTACTAACTAGGTTTCCGTCGGCCATTTCTATCTCATAGTAAGTATCTATAGCTACGGGTTTGATCCTAAGTCTAGAGGCAAAAGGTATAGATACGAAACTCCTATCGGCTACAGAATCAAATAGTACTGTAACCAAGTGATTATTTAAGAGAAACTTACCCGTGACTACGCTCGGATCTTGTGGATCGTTCCTATCCCTCAACATGTAGGCTCTACCCTGGGCACCATCAGTATTTTTCTTTGGACATTTATTCGAATAGTGTCCATTTTCTCTGCAAGCATGATAAATGACCGTTGCTGGTGGTGGTTTACCCCCAGTTGTTGGTCCTTTGTGCCTGAAATCCTTTGTCTGATGGTTCACCTTGTTACATGTATTACACTTAATGAAACAAGGCCATGTGTAATGTCAATTGCATTTCTTACACAGAGGGGATTTCCCAACATAACCACTTCCCTCATTTGGAGTTGCGGCATACGCTTTCGTATTATCTTGCCTTGGGTTTGGTTGAAGATAGGGGTTTGTACGATTGTAACTGTTAGTGTTACGGGTGTTTCCGAAAGCTCTCCCATCGTGGAACTTTCGTTTATTATCGTTGGGCACTGGCACAGTGTTGTGCTTTGTTACTTGGTCCATTAACCTCAAAGTTATGTTAATGGCCTCTAAAGTTTGAGGTTTAGAGGCTGTAACATTCTCTTCGATACTCCGGGGCAAACCTTTTCTATTGTATTTTCAACAGTTGGCAACATATTGTTGGAAACAATGTTGCTAACTCTTGAAATCTCCTAATATAAGTTTTAACATCGTTCCCCTTAACACTCAAGTTATATAGAATCCTCCATTTTCTTGACTTCTGTCCGAGGGCAGTATTTCTTAATCATAAGATTCTTAAACTCAGTCCAGGTGATCTATATGCCTCTTCTATTCCTATGGTTTGGGCATAAGAGTTCCACCAGGATAATGCTTCCTCGGTAAGAGTACCGGTAGCAAATTTAACTCTACAATCCTCGGTACAGTTACTACGAGAGAATACTGATTCACATCTCTCAAACCAGTGAATCAATCCTATGGCCCCTTCTGTTCCCTTAAAATTAAAGGGTTGACAGCTCATAAATTCCTTTTAGTTACTCTTCTTCACTACAGGAATTTCGGGGTTTCTAGCCATGTTAGCATTCCTAGCTTCTAGTGCTGCAGTTACACTGTCAGCAACTAGTCGCCGAATGTCTTCCTGAGACATGGCGGGTGTAGCGGGAGTAGTAGGTGTAGTTGATCTGGTACGTGCCATTCTAGGTCGTTCGTAAGATAAGATGGGATAAGAATAATGTCATTTCCAATTTAGACATTCTTGCAAGATCTAACTAATAGAATCTTGCGTATAGACGGGTTTTACAATGTTCTAATTCTTAGAACATCGTCTGATACCGGGATAATAGGGTATAGGGATTCCTAAAACTAAAAGGGCGGATTTCCTAATAAGATTTACTATATTCTACGAAATTAGTTTCCCCAGTCTAAAGGCATAGTGATACTAACCTAAAGGATTCTAATTGTTATAAGTTTTAGTATTTCCTAGTTTCTAAAATTCCTAATGACCTCGAGTTCTCTATAGCCTAAGGTATGTCTATAGTGATTTCCTAAAATATAAGGCATAGGGGATCCGAGTATAGGCAAACTATATTTTCTATAACGACTTATTCCTATATCTTACATGGTGCATACTACCTAGTAAACTATCTAAGTTACCTATAACCTTACTAATTTGTTCCTTGGTTGTTCTTAAGATCTTGGATTGCTTCTAACAGATCTCTTATGTCAGACTTGTGACTATCCCTAATATCTTCTATGATCATTTCTATACTGGAAAGTCTAACATGTGCGGTAACTACTTCGTCAGAGTGTCCCTCATATTTTGTTTGTAACTAAAAGATTTGACTACGTGTTTTCTCTAATTCATTTTCTAGCCTAGTGTAATCTCTTTGAATTATTATCCTACCTTTTCCAAAGTCACTTATCTTATTTTCTACTTCTTCTATATGCCCTAAGGATAACTTATCTAAATGACTAAGTATATCTTCTATTTGTTCTTCATGCCTTTCTAAAGGTGTTTTATAAGAACTATTTCCTATTTCAAATCTAGGGGAAGGCATAGGTGGTATAGTACGTAATTTCTTACGGGGTGGAGAATCTGTGGAAAACTAGAAGGGGGGGTTGAATAGTATTACGTCTTTTTAATTTACAAAAACTTTGTTTATGAAAACACCAATCCGTACTTTATATGATACCAAAAGACTTGCACAATTATAAACTACGATATCTACAAGTATATAATATAACAAGTATGTAAGTAAGCATGTAAAAAGATAGAGATGGAAGAATGGCACCGTGAGACAAAGGATTTATAGTAGTTCGGCTACGAATCTCCTCTTCGTCCTACTCCACTCCCCGAGCACCTAACTCGGGAGTTTTCTTCACTATGTCAACAAGCTCCTTTATGGTGGAGAAAAACTTACACGACTTTTGCTTACACCAATTTACGACACTAAGCTAAATGTCGGGTCCTAATCCTAGCTAGAACCAATCTCACAACACACCACAACTTATCACTACTTCTTCACTACTTGTACACACCTTAACTTCTTCACTACTACACACCACTTCACTACTTCACTACTTAATCTTCTTCTCTACCCAACTTCTATTCACAACTAGCTCTCCTAGAACTACTTACTATAAACACAACACTACTTCACAAATGCTATACACAATATACACAACAAATGTACAATACTAGTTAAACTTGAGGTTGAAGGAGTATTCTTCTCTTGCACTTTGGATGAGGATGAATGAGGAGGGATTGAATCACTTGAAACAAGGATTAATAATCAAATGATCAAAGGGCTTTAGAAGATGTTTAGAGAGATTTAGATCTGAAAATTTTCGTGCAAGAGGTGAGAAAAATACCAGGTTTGAGGTGATATTTATAGGAGAAAATTTCTGACAGATTCTGACAGAGGAGCGTGGCCGGCCCCCTTAATTCATGGTTGGCCCCCTTAAAATTAAGAGGGCCGCCCCTTATAATTAAGGGGGCCGCCCAGCTGTAACGGCTAAAAAATCTGTCTTTTAGTGAGGAAAGTTTATTTGGTGAAAAACTCACTGATTTTGGTTAAAAATTTGAATTCATATATTTAGTATGATTTAAACATTTTCTTTTATTACCAAAAGTGTTTTTCAAAAATATATAATATGTTTATATTATTAAATAAACTTTGTAATAATTAATTAAATACCCCTTTGATCATGAGATGTATTAAGCACTTGTTTATTCATAACTTAAGTGATTAAGTTGGATAAAATGATATAAACTAGCTTAATACTTGTTTACGTTGTAATCTTACGTTTAATGATTTTACATTTTGTGATCATCAAAACGTAGAGATATCGAAACATATAAATAACGTTTTTATGCAGTATTTATGTCAACAGAATCTATTTCGGAAACATAGCGATCTTGACTATTATAGTGGGGTATAGATGGGGTAGGTGTTAAAGTAGGTACTATAGGAATGTCACTACCATATACTTGCATATACACATTATATGCTTGCATATAGGGATCATTCTGGGAAGGCTCTATTCCTAAGTTAAATAAGATATTATGGGCTAAATCTTCCAGAGAAGTAGAACCAGAAGATGAGTGTGTAGGAGTAGCCGGGGCATACTCATAACTATCCGATGAGGTATCCTCATCATCAGTGTCAAACACTATGATAGGATTGTTAAAGGATGACATATCTAACTATCATTTCCAGGTAAATGTCTTAGCATAATTCTAACCTATATTCTATCTAGAGGCAATAGTAATAGTGGGGAATCTACCCTAGAGGCAATAGTGAGGAATCTATCCTAAAGGCAGTTTAGGGATTCTAACCTAAAGGCAAGTCAGGAATCTTAACCTAAAGGCAAGTCGGTAGTCTAAAGGCAAATTCGGGGATTCTAGTGGCACAGAGGACTTTTCAAAAAAGTGGTTATAGTTTAGGAAAAATCCTGTTGTTCTCCATAACCAAGGCTCTGGTACCAATCTGTAACACCCTAAATTTTCATAGATTGCAGCGGATTTAGAGTTTGGGGTATTACTTCATGGAAACAAAGACAAGATAATAGAAAGCGACTCGAAAAGAGACGTTTTTGAAAAAGGTTTTATCATTCATTTATTCATCAGAGTTTTTACAGTAAAAGATATACTTTTACCAAAAGTGAGGTCCCAAAGATACGTTTTTAGATGAAAACTGATGAATGATAACTATTATGGACGTCCTCATGTCCAGTTCTTCTCCATGCCAGGGTTCCTAAAGAGCTTAGTTACCTAGGATAATATGCTTAAAAGTCAACACTTAGGTTGAGTGAGACTGATGAGACGAAAAATGTTACGTTTTTAGGGGTCGGTTTGAGTCCTAAGTCGTACGTTTTTGGTTTGGATTTCACCCAAAGTCGTTTCTTTTCTCATTTTAGGTACTTTTGAAGGGAAAATCACAAAAGAAGCATTTTCGGGCGTTTTTGGAGTGAAAAAGTGCGGAAAACAACAAAATCTCAAAAGACCCTAAAGATCACAGAAGGTGACGCCGTCACACTCTACAAAGTGACGACGTCAGGAGTAAGTGAAGTCAAGGATTGGAAAAATACTTGTGA
>LBNU01029977.1:82244-96120 GCA_014162995.1 Artemisia annua | reverse complement strand
CAACCAAGATCTTGAAATTGAACTTTGGATCTTGATTTTGATTGTTTTTGTTTAAAGATCGTGACAGAAATGAGGGTGGTGTACTGGTGTTAGGTGATGTGTTTGGATACAAAAATTGCAAATTGAGGATTAATTGATGAAATCTAGAATTTGGGCTTTGATTATGAAGATGTTATTTTGATGATTAGAGATTAACGTTTAGATCTTGATGATTTTGGAAGAATTCAAGGATCAAAATCTTGGTGATAAATCGTGTCATCAAGATCGAGAATTCACGAATGTAAAGTTTAGATCTTATTTTATTTATTTATTTATTATTATTTCTTTTTTTAAAGGCATTAGATCTTCATTTATATACTAACAAATGAAAGTTTTGATTTATTAACTATAAACAGGCTTATAAGAGAATGTTTGTGATAAAATATATTTGAGTATCATGTAAATTATATCAACCAGTATACACTAACATTTTGGATTCATCAAATCAAAATTGACTTCGCCGGAAAATTGATGTGTTTGCGGTGTGTCGAAAATTGAGTTTGCCGGAAAATATGAAGAACGCTGGAAATTTTGCCGGAGAAGATGGTGGTTGCCGGAGAATATGTAGTGGTGATGACATAAGTATAAATATGCCACATAAGCTAACACCTAAGCATAATAAAATAAAAATAAAATGCCAAATAAGCTTGGTTACCGGTTTACCAGGTAGCGTGTGAACATATTTACTATATCGTAAAAAATTAGCCGGTTCTAACAACTATATTGGTAATAAAAAAAGTTCTTTACCTAAATCTGTAAAGTTGAGAAAGTACGTTGCTAATTTATGGAATTTATCCTATATTATATTTATAGATTTTTATTTAAAACAATTATAATGTTATCTAACTGAGAGAAAATATGTGGCTGTTTGTGTCCATTTAACTTTTAAATGAGCAAAATAATATGTTCATTTCAAAATAAAAATAAAAAATGAGCTCAAATGTGCCCAGATCTTTTAAAAAGTTGTCCAAATTAGCTAGTGTTTCATATTTTGATTTTATGCACAAATTGCCACCTTAGAAACAATATAAATCCAAATAACACTTCAAGGGACAACGACTTGCAATAATAGCTTTTAAAGTAGTTCCACTACCACATAAAAGCAACCAATAAGGCTGACCATCGTAATCTAAGAGTAGAAAAAGTATCCCCTCTATTACTTCCAAAGTTTGGGATTATCATGCACGGCATACACTCGTGGTCTACGTGTAATTTCTCACTACATAACTCCAACTAATCAATCATATATACCCACCATTATAAACCTAAACACCTCAATGCATACACTTTCTATCTTATCAAACATGAAGTTACTTCAAGCTTACCATATTTTACTAGTCATGACCTTCCTTTCATTAACAGCAACATCAATAGCAGTGTTAAACTTCGCTAAACCAGGGTGCAATGATACGTGTGGGAAAGTGAGGATTCCGTATCCTTTTGGAATTGGAGCAAATTGCTCTTACAACAAATGGTACACTATTGATTGCAACTCCTCGATGCCATATCTGGCTGCACTCAGCAACCTGGAGGTTGTGGGTGTTGACTTGGAAAATCAAACAATCAGTGTCAATATGCAAAAGCTCTCTGCATGCAGTCAGACGACCAAGAGCGTGGATCTTGATAGTAGCCCCTTTTTGTATTCCAAATCACACAATAAATTTGTTGTGGAGGGGTGTGGTAATGGTGTCATCTTGGGTGATCATGGTAGTGTGCTTACCGGGTGTTCCACCACCTGTAGCAATCACACTACTACTAATACTGCTGTTACCATCGATACAAACAACACATGCTTTGGCATCAATTGCTGCGAAACAAAAATTCCTCATTATCTAAATTCGTACAGCGTGAATCTCACAGGTTTGGAAAGGCTGGGTGGAAATAGAGCTTGTGGGTCTGCCTTTTTGGTGGATAAAAATTCATACGATGAAGTAAGGTTTTCTGGTAAGTCCTTTATTCCGACATCACTTCTCTGGACTCTAGCTGATTACAAACAACTAAGTTGCTGCAAGAAATATACGGGGCATAGACGCACAGTGGATCTAAGTAATGGTACTTCTGTAGACACTTTAAAATGCTGGTCAGATGACGGTCCATTAAATGGAAACCCTTATTTATTCGATGGTTGCTACGGTATGTTGTTCTTTATGTGGTAATTATTTGTTTTTATGCGTTTTGTCCAGCATATATACTTGTGAATTGTGAGTATTTAGTTTTTTAACATGGAACCTTCCATCTCTTATACAACGTGCTTTTGATTTAGATACGGAAGAGTGTGCAAGGTGCAAGGATAATGGAAGTGGAATTAGCGCCTCGTGTCATTATGAAAAGACATATGACATTGATGGCTTATTTAACAAATGGAACCTCACTTGTGAGGATGATAGCCCAATGGTTGCTATAATAATAGGTAACACCTGTTAATACTCCATTTCACTATATATAGCATATAAAGGGCAGGGAGGGGTTTTGGCCCCCTAAATATACCGGACAGTTTGCTATTTTGGCGAGTTTAGGGGTATAAGTGTTTATTTTACATTTGGTACCTCCTAAAATTTTGGTAACAAAACTTGATAGTGGCCGGAAAAGTCAATTATATAAACTAATAAAACGGAAATTTATGTAATCAATTCACGACTTAGGATCAAATGAGAAGAAAACTTAAAATGAAAAGGATGAAAAATACCCATAAATACACATTAGAGATGCGTCAACTTGAATTAGATGCATCCTTAATTTTTTAGATGCATCATAATATATTTTCTAGCTAAAACTTAGATGCATATACATAATTAGAGTCATTTCATCAAATTAGACGAATCCTATGTATTTTTTGTCCTCTGCAGACTAAATTTGTTGTTAGTACTACTATGCATCGTTTTCACTTTAAAAAAATTTTCGAAACTAAGTGGGATGCATCTAAATGAATAGAGATGCATCTAATTCAAGTCGATGCATCTCAAATATGTAGTTATAATTATTTCTCATTCTTCTTATTTTAAGCTTTCTTAGCACTGGATCCTTACCCATCAGTTCACTTCCTCTTCAGATTGTTATTTTTATTTTATAACAATTTAAGTAAACCAATGTAATGTAGCAAGTCAAGAGTTCAAAGATGTAGTTGTAAATAGGCACTTTCGTGTTATCAGTTATAATAATTTACTAGTTTTAATTTTGTCTTCATTTTTCATATGACTATAGATGGTCTTTTATATAGAATACTACAATTTTTTTTTTCTCAAAATTTTTGCAACCCTCCCCCTCCTTCCCAAGAAAGACGGCCGAGCTCCATCACTTTGAAATGTTCGTTTTATAACAGGCGTTGGTTTGGTTTCCAGATTAAGAGTTTATATTTGGACTTTGCGAACGCGACCTAATAAATGTTCGTTTTCTTTAATATTTGCTAATCGTAAGTCCAGTTATGCAACCCCAACAACATTAAAACATTAAAGCTAACCACCTAGGAGTCTTGTGACTATCATCACTGAACAATATGAGAGGACTAAAGTTAAATTCCTGCAAGGTGCAAACAACCTTCAAGTGGTCACGCCAACCTCCTGAAAGGGGTTTTACCTGTAGGGTTCAGGTGGTCACGCGTCGACTTCTGAAACCCTTGTACACAGATCTTCTAAACAGTTATATAACCTAAGTTTAACACATATGAAGGGTGCTAAGAACAGTTACATGTAAATCGTGCTATCAGTAAGCTTCTTGACCTTTTTTAGCTACACGGAATGCCTGATTTACTTTCGTGATCCTTCACGCCCTAGATTAGGGTTTCTTGAGGAAAATCACAACTAGGGTTGGGTCACGTATCCTCCGGTACTGCACAAGTAGGACTAGGGCTACAAACCTATCTGTTGGTCCATGGAAATTGAGCAAATCTTGATAAACATAAATTAGAACTTCATTAATAATAATGAACAAAAGTTACAAGATTACTCAATTCCTACATGACTACATGATAACATCTTCAGCTTCTTTACGGGGATAATTTCGGTATATTATCCCCGTTAGAATGACAATAAACTCTCATTGATCCAAGCTAAGCTTGTGATTCAATGAGAGGATCATCCTATCAACTAATACTAACTAAAACTAAGTATTATTGTGTTTGTTTAGGATGGATGCTATCTCTATTACAATATACATGTATATATATGGACTAAAAGGTGAAGCTTCTTAAGGAAGCTTTACATAAAGTACCAAAGAGGAATATGCTTTAGAATATGCTCTTTGCTTTTGTACTTTTGTCTTGTTTGACTTTCTTGTAGCTTGTATTCCCAATGCTTGTAGCTTGTATTCCCAAGAAAGTTCCTGGCCATATTTATCATTATGTTGTAGAGACAGCTTCAGGGAGTCAGTGGGTTATTGTCATCACTCACTGACTCCATTACCTTATTCTTTGGTTCAGGGATCATTCATTGAGTACCGCCTCACTGAATGATTGAGTCTTTCTTTTTAGACTCGGTCTGAACATCTCGAAGGTAACTCACTTCACTCAGTGACTTGTTTGTGTTAAAGGTTATATGTCACTCATTGAAATAGCAATTTACTATTTTATTCAGTGAGTGATTTGGCTATTTTATGTTCAAATACTTGTGGGGAATATTTGGGTAAAATATTGACCCAACAGTATCCCCCTATTTGAACATACAAATAGCCTAAGGTGATTGGGTTTAAATGAGGGGCTGAGGGTTCAGTTGGCAGGTTCAGTGAATAAGTTTAAGTGACCGGAGTTTAGGT
The DNA here is from genome assembly GCA_014162995.1 of Artemisia annua. Taxonomy (NCBI): domain Eukaryota; kingdom Viridiplantae; phylum Streptophyta; class Magnoliopsida; order Asterales; family Asteraceae; genus Artemisia; species Artemisia annua. Next base: position 91,335 of record LBNU01029977.1, on the reverse strand, counting down.
TCAGTGAGCAGGGGGTTCAGGTTCAGTGGGCAGAGGTTCAGTGACCTTGGGTTCAGGGACCAAGGGTTCATGGACGGTTTTATAAACCATCAGGTTCAGGGACTGAGGTCAGGAGTTTCAATGACCTGGAGTTCAGTGTCCAGGTTCAGTGAGTGAGTTAATTATGTGACGGTTCAGTGGGTGACGATCCAGTGAGTGGGGTCAGGTTTGAGGGTATAGTATAGGGTTCAGTGACTGGTTTAAGTGAGTTAGGGTTCAGTGACCAGTTTCATTTTGAAGGGTTAAGTTTCGGATTATTTATAAACTCTGATATGCACCTTCAACTCATTTTTCGAGTTTAGTTTATCCACTGATATGTGTAAGTATCCCAAACCTCAAAAGTCAACACACCCCTGACACATTTTTTAGTCCCCTTAGTATTTCATGAAAACATTTTTCTCAATATACTTTGAGACCCACTGAAGCCCATCCTTCTTTCCATTCGATATTGTTCAGAGATTCAATCCGAAAAGCCTACCTCTTCAGGAACAAGTTTACGTTCAATAAATCCATTTCACAACAATAATCTATTTGACTCAAACCCATTTACCATTACAGTCGCCCCTATTTTGCTTACCTGAAGCCCACCATCATTTCCACTTATGAGGCTTAGCCTGAAAAATACAACCCTTGATCCTTTTACTCACTGAGTCACACCCAGATTTATAAATCGTTGCTTTTCATCAGGAATTATTTTCATTAGTGAAACAACGCAGTCCCTAATTCTTTGAATCTTCTCTTTTTCACTTCCCTTTTCTTACCACTCACTTTTTAACCATTAAGTTTCTCTTAAAACTGAGAAAAACCCAATAACGGAGCTTCTTATCAGCCCCATTCCAACTTCTTATCTTGCCCTGATAAATTAAAATTATCATTTACCCTTTTCAATCTCCATTAACAGTGATATTATCACTGAAACCCATCAAATCCAAGTTTACCAAAATCTCCTTTTCTTTTTTCACCGAGTTTTTACCGGAACAAGAGTGGATTTTTTATGGAAATGATTTTTGGATATGGGTTTTTGTTGTGAGATTATCTATGTACGTGTTGGGTTGTTTGGGTTTTCTCGATCTGTTTTGATCGATTTGTTTGTGGGATGTCGATTTAGTTTCTGGGTTTTGTTTCTGGATCTGAGCTTTGATCTCTCTTTTTGAGATCTGCGATTGTTGGTGTGTTTTTTTTTTGTGATAAGAGTTGTGTGGTGGTGTGGATCTTCATGTAGATCCGTTTTGTTGAAAGGGATGAGGTGGGGTTATGAATATTTATGTGTCTTGAGAGGTGATATGGATTTTGTGTTTGGTGAGTTTTGTGTTTGTGTGGAGTGTGGGGTTATGTTTTTTTGTGTAGATCTATGTTAATAGATAGATCTGGATCTGGGTTTTGATCGAGGGTGATAAGGTGTGTGTTTTTTGATAATGTTTTTGTGTCGGTTTTTGGAGTTTTTGTGGTGGGTGGATGTTATTTTTGGGTTCAGTGGGGATAAGAGTCAAAAAATTAATGTACTTCTCCCCCTCAAAAAATGCAACAACAGTAGCAGTTTTTTGAAGGTTCACATATAATTTTTTGACATTGAAGAATGTTATCAACAGTCATACATGGATCTAGCTCATAAGGATGAACCTCTGGCTCTGGTACCACTTGTTGGTCCATGGAAATTGAGCAAATCTTGATAAACATAAATTAGAACTTCATTAATAATAATGAACAAAAGTTACAAGATTACTCAATTCCTACATGACTACATGATAACATCTTCAGCTTCTTTACGGGGATAATTTCAGTATATTATCCCCGTTAGAATGACAATAAACTCTCATTGATCCAAGCTAAGCTTGTGATTCAATGAGAGGATCATCCTATCAACTAATACTAACTAAAACTAAGTATTATTGTGTTTGTTTAGGATGGATGCTATCTCTATTACAATATACATGTATATATATGGACTAAAAGGTGAAGCTTCTTAAGGAAGCTTTACATAAAGTACCAAAGAGGAATATGCTTTAGAATATGCTCTTTGCTTTTGTATTTTTTTCTTGTTTGACTTTCTTGTAGCTTGTATTCTCAATGCTTGTAGCTTGTATTCTCAAGAAAGTTCCTGCCCATATTTATCAGTATGTTGTAGAGACAGCTTCAGGGAGTCAGTGGGTTATTGTCATCACTCACTGACTCCATTACCTTATTCTTTGGTTCAGGGATCATTCATTGAGTACCGCCTTACTGAATGATTGAGTCTTTCTTTTTAGACTCGGTCCGAACATCTCGAAGGTAACTCACTGAGTGAGTGTTCACTCAGTGACTTGTTTGTGTTAAAGGTTATATGTCACTCATTGAAATAGCAATTTACTATTTTATTCAGTGAGTGATTTGGCTATTTTATGTTCAAATACTTGTGGGGAATATTTGGGTAAAATATTGACCCAACACTATCTCAAGTTAAGCAAGTACGAAATGGGGTAAAAACCCCAATCGACCAAAGGGTCAAATAAGGGTTGTTATTAGGGTTTAGGAAACCTTAATCAACCTCGTGGGACGTGTGATCGACCAAATGGTAAAAACCCCAATCGACCACTTCGGAGTCGACTAAGGTGTCGAATTAAGGGTTTCAAACAAACGGTTTTGGCCCTTTGATCCTTGCTTTGTCTGAATGCATGAGATAGAGAGAGGAGAGGGAAACTTTTAGGGTTTTGAGGAGTGTTACGAATGAATGAATAATCCCCTAGAAAGACTTGGTATTTATAGGATATCAAGGAGAGTTCTAGAGGGATTAGGAACCTCCTTAAGTTTCACAAAAAACAAAAACACACCCCCTTAAAGGGTGATCGACCGATCCCTACACAAGAAAGATTTGGGTTTCGCTTTTTGTCATTATTAACCCCTTAACATTTATCCCGGATAAATATTATTCTTAGGTTAATAATTATTTGCCTCTCAAATGAAAATAACGACATATTTTCATTTCCTATTTACTCTGATTTCATTGTGTAAACTTGTTCCTTATTCCCGCTTGCATTGTCTTGTTTAGTGTGCACCGGTGTGACCCTTCAACATTTTTGTGAAGGCAAGTATGAAATCCATTCTGTTGTTTGCACACAAACCCTTTTAGACTCCCGCTTGTGCAAACACAACACAGGAAATCCTTTCACTGTTCCAAGAGGTCCTAAGCAAGAGATTGTTGTACCTCACTCACAAAAACCGATTCAATACCCATGGTAGTGATATCTCAAACTCATAAACACCTCAACTGAGTTCGGGTATGTGACGGTATCCCTTTGCACTTTATCAATATTTTTGAATGTACCAGACACAAATGTATATCCTGGTAATACTTTCTTTGCGCCTTGTTTTTGCGATACTCGATTTGTTCTCTCATAGTGTCCCGAACACTTTAGTCGCATGGCCATAGTCCTTTCTCGAGTCTGTTTCAACTTAGAGCTTTAAATTTCCATCTCAGCCAATAAGTCATTTTTCCTTACTTCCCACTAAACTTGACCTTAGCACACATTATTATGCTTTTACGTTGTAACCGGAAACTAAGTCTAAACCCAGTGAAAAACAAAGTCCAATATCTTACATCCTTACATCATTAGGATAGTTCGTCATGATCACATAACGCTAATAACATTGATCCATGTAATTGCTTCTCAATCATGGCCATGTCTAACATTTGCCCCACAAATGCATATGAAACTCACCATTTCACCAAAATGTTTCTCGTTTCATAATAGTTGTAATCATTATCTTAGTTTCCCTCCATGATAATCAACTAAGAAATCCCTTTAGAATGGAATGTCTTCCACTCACAAGTAGTTCTCTTTTATAAGAAATCTAAAATGTCCTTCTCTCTCTTTTATGCCCAAGTTTTTGGCAATAACACATACATTAATTGCCCTTCTCTTTCTAGTTACTGGTTCAAAGAAGAACCCATCGGCCCTTCTAGTAACCTGCTCGTCAATCACCTCCTCAGCCTTATGCTTTCTGACACTGTCAAATTTGACCCTTAGCCCCTTAGGTCATCCTCAACTTTACATACCAGCTCGTAAAATTATGCCAGCGAAGGATCCTCGTAAGTCTCTATGAATTAAATTAGGTATGAACCATACTCATCTGGTAGAGACTGCATGATACAGAATACCGTAAATGCCTCGCTCATTGGATTCCCAATCTTTCGGAGACTATTGAAAAATCCTACCATCATAGTAAAGTGAAACCTTGCAGATGTGCCTAATTGCATGTTATAATATCTTATCTCATGCATGAGGGCAAAAAATCTAAGCATTCCTTAATTCAAGATGAATATCCCAAGGAGCTCTAGGTTTCCAACTATGTTGTACATGAGTTGACTAAGTCACTCTTTATCAATAAACTGTATCGTTCGTACCTTAAGGGAGTCGCCCAATCAAGGGTACTATAAGGACGATGCATGAGGTTGTAGCATTCCATCTACAATTATAATAAAGACAAGTGAATTCAATCATTTTATCATAATAGCTAGTTGACCCAATAATTTCGCATATTACACAAGGATCCATATTATACCATCACAAGGCACCATGCTTTGGTATAACCTACATTGTGATAATTTTTAGGTATGTGTTTTACCACTCTAATTGCATCTGAGACAGCTCCTAGGGCTGAGACTCCAACACCAGTTTCGCGTATTTAGTTTCGCCAAGCAGCCTTGGGTCTACTTCGGTGGAATACCAATAGACTCTACCATAAAAGCCAGTGGTACTACAATTCATTGATCTTTGCTTTGGCATACGACTAATGAATCCAATAGCCACCACCCCCGCGTCAGCCATGTACCCACAGATACTGAGCTTTGGTATCGAACTGCCTGCAAGGTCTGAGCTAAGAGAGTGGAACCGCGTGTTAGTCTTATTTTTTTATATCCAGTATTAAAATGATTTTTCACATAAAAGTCATTGTACATATGAACTTTGCATGAATTCATACTATGATTTGTTAAGTTTTTTAAACAAATCAATTTATAATAAAATACTAGCAGGGTACCCGCGCGTTGCGGCGGCGGGTACCCTGAAATAAAATTTTCCGGTGAATCATGTATTTTAGTTTATTATGTTCTTTTTGACAATAAATTTACGGATAACAAAATTTTCGTTTAGCTCGTGTCTGTTCGGGCTCGAGCCCGTTGGCTCGTGTCCGTTCAGGCTCTAGCCCCTTTGGCCCGAGCCCGTTCGGGCTCGAGCCCATTTGGCTCGTTGCCCGTTCGGGCTTGAATATTTGTATAATGTGCTTTATTATTTGTATTAGTGACATTTAATGCAGGAATTGTGTTTAAGTTGGTTGTACAATATGCTTGATAATTTGTATTTTTTATGTAAGGGGTGTTTTAATAAGTGCATTAATTGTATTTATTGACCAGTTAATTAATTGCATTTAATGTACATAATGTTTATTTATTGTATTTAATGTTAGTATTAATTGTATGTTAGAATTAAATATGAGGGGAATTTCTATAAGTAGTATTGGTTGTGTAGTTGTGCTTGAATGAATTGTACTTTAAGCTTATACACTTGTAAGGCTTAAAATTAAGTATACTATTTTTAGAAGTGGTTTATGCATTATAAGATAGTAAGATGTCTAAACTCAGGTTTACCGTTCCTAAGACTTTGTAGATTGGTTAACTAATTCATAGACTTTATCAATTTTTTTATGCGAACTCTCTGTCAAAGACCCGCTGCTTAAGTACACCCTTACCTTGAATTTAGCAAAGATACCCCGTTTTATTATGTCTCTTAAATAATACCGCCTGACATATAATTTTACAGATAATTATGCATGTCAGGCAATAATAAAACCCTTTGACACAACTGAGCCATTATTTAATGTTGATCCCGAGAGCCACTTCGGGAATCAACTTTGGCACTATCCTATGCAAGATTAGAAGGCATTATTATCCTTTGCAAACTTGTGAGTCCGTTTTACCCTAGTGTAATGTCACTCTTTAGTGCTTCCGCTATCTCTCTTAATTTTTTCGTACTCCATAGGTTCTTCTTGTGTCATTACATTTTTGGTATTTATTTATTTAAAAGAGTATTCTACTTTTAAAATAAATTGCGTACCCTTAAACCAAAAACAGTAAAAATATAAACTTTATTTAAACTACATCACAACCTCATAGCTTATATTTTAGGTCTATGGCTCATGCTTGTGTCATGCATGATTAACATTTATAATGCACAAAAGTACTTATTTAATAAACTGTAGGTGAAAACATTTAAGCTATGATTTGCATGGACATACTATATATACACATGCACCGTATATATAACTCATCCTAAAGTGCACGCGAACCACGAGTTTCACCTCACTTGTCACTCTCGGAATGATGGTTTTTACCTTATTTCTATATATTGCCAGTTTAGGAAAGTTTTTGCTTTTAAAATTTAGAAACCCTAATTAGGGTTTCCTTTTTCATCCTTTAAACTTTAAAAGCATGTGACTTAGTTAACAAGAAAACCTAAGTCAATAAGTTTTGTGCTTTTTGTGAAAAAATGTTTATAGCTCCTTTTTAATAAAAAAAAGTTAATTTCCTAAAACCTCATCTATGCTTTAAAATATTTTATATCCCTAGTTTTCATATTTGGCAATTCCATATTCTAAATAATGCAAGACTGAAAATTTATCAGTTTACGAAAACTGTCGGTTTTGGTCACCACGATTTATGCTCTGTAAAATTTTATGATCCGATCTGGCTGAGATACATAAAATCGACCCAACTAGGGTTTAGGTTTATCTTGGGTTAGTTTTTCTTGTTTATAAAATAATCTTGTTTCTTTATGATCACCTTTGGAAACTAAAAGTTTCTATCTTTATTTTAGCATATGCTTGGAAAGATTGCATCTTACCAAAAATAGCTAAAACCATGGATCTTAATAAAAAGACCAAAATTAATTGCATGCAAAGAAAAAATCTAAGAAAATCTAGGTTTTGTACTTATGACAATATAAATTAGGACTTGTACATTTTATCACGGGTTATAGCATAGAATTTCTCTTTAAAGAGGTCAACACCCTCAAGGAATAAATTCCTTGTGTATTTTGACTAAGAAAAAGCCTAGCCCTAGATCGATGCCGGTGAGAAAAACCCGCGTATATTTCTATCATTATTAAAACCATACAAACCCTAATTAATCACAAGTGTGATAAAACCCTAATGCCATAATTAACAAACCCCTAAAGCAACAAAACAACCAAAACATTGCATAACTAAAATCAACATTCGATTTTTATAACAATATTACGAAGTGCTAAGAACCCTAACTAGGTTATATATGTTTAGACTTGCTTTGATACCATTGTAGGGTTCTAGTGGTCACCCGCACGGCTATAAATATACACAGCGGCACATAAGTCGTGCAGACCAAAACCCTTGTACACATATCTTCTGAATAGTGATATAACCTAAGTTTAACACATAAGAAGGGTGTTAAGAACACTTACTTGTAAGTACTGCTAGCAGCAAGCTTCTTTACCTTTTTCAGCTACACAGAACGCCTTTTTTACCTTCTTGACCCTCACGCCCTAGGTTAGGGTTTCTTGAGGAAAATCGCAATAAGGGTTACGTCAGGTATCCACCGATACTATAGATGTAGGACTAAGGCTACAAACCTATCGCAAGTTAGGCAAGCATGAAACCAGGTAAAAACCTCAATCGACCAAAGGGTCAAATAAGGGTTGCGATTAAGGTTTAGGAAACTTTAATTGACTTCGTGGGACGTGCAATCAACCAAAGTGTTAAACCCTTTAGTCCCATCGACTTGGGAGTCGACTAAGGTGTCAACTTAAGGGTTTTGAGCAAAGGGTTTCAGCCCTTTGTTCCTAACTTCGTCTAATCGCACGAGAGGGAGAGAGGAGAAGGAAACTTTTAAGGTTTTGAAGAGTGTTTGGAATGAATGAATATCCCCTAAAAAGCCTTGGTATTTATACGATACCAAGGAGAGTTCTATAGGGATTCGGAACCTCCTTAAGTTTCACAAAAAGCACAAACACACCCCCTTAGTGGGCGGTCGGCCGATCCCTACACAAGAGGGACTCGGGTTTTCATTTCCCCTCAAATAAGTATTATTCTTTGGTTAATAATTGTTTACCTCTCAAATGAAAGCCGTATTTTAATTTCCTCTTTACTCTCATTTCATTTCGTAAACTCATTTGTTATTTTCGCTTGCATTGTCCTGTTTAGTGTGCACTGGTGTGAATCTTCGACATTTATGTGAAGGCAAGTGTGAAAGTCATTGCGTTATTTGCACACAAATCCTTTCATTACCTGCTGGTTTGTATTTGTGACACGATAGGTTTAAATCTCGTGAATTGGTCGATCAAAAAGTCAAAAACCATAACTAAAAAAAAAAAAAAAAGCCTAACAAGATATAACTAAATAACTGTATATACTCAATAAGTTGCAAGATCACAAATCCAACAATATAGAAGGTGTTTGTTATGTGGGTTTTTACCAAAAGGTTCAGGTTGAGACCAAAAGTTTATAGTTCGATTTACAAATGTATACCAAATCTAAATTTTGCACCAAATCCAAATCCAACTCCAAACCATATACAAATCAAACACACTCTTAAAATTGAAAGATCACAAATTCTGAGTCCAATAATCGTCCCCCAGGTCAGTTTGTAAAATTAATTTATCTACTGTAGTTATCTAGTAACATTATATTAAATATATTTAATTAAATTAGTTTTTTTGTGAAGCATAATTAAATTGGTTCGATTAAGTTATGGGGTAATACCATATTAAAGCACTATACTTGTCAAAAAAATCACTTTTGAGTATCGAACTTTTTTTTTTCCTCATTGGTGTACTAAACTTTCATTTTTGGCCTCTTTTACGCACTTTGGGACGTTTTTGCCCCTCAATTTTTTGAAAATCCAGGGGCAAAAATGTCATAAAAATGTCCCAAAGTGCGTAAAAGAGGCCAAAAATGAAAGTTTAGTACACCAATGAGGAAAAAAAAAAGTTCGATACTCAAAAGTGATTTTTTTGACAAGTATAGTGCTTTAATATGGTATTACCCC
>LBNU01029977.1:26575-67963 GCA_014162995.1 Artemisia annua | reverse complement strand
TATATATATATATATATATATATATATATATATATATATATATATATATATATATATATATATATATATATATATATATATATATATATATATATATATATATATATATATATATATATATATATATATATATATATATATATATATATATATATATATATATATATATATATATATATATATATATATATATATATGTATATATATATATATATATATATATATATATATATATATATATTATTTTCCTATTTTTTTGTATTTTTGAGATTTTTGAATGAAAACTGGCGATAATGTTTTGGAAGCTTGTAAAAACTTAACAATGACTAAAATGAGCTTATTAGATCATTAAACAACAACTTTAACAATATTAAGTGAATTTGAGATTTTAAGTCTCACAAAAAAAGGGGTAGATTGGCGGGACACCCTGACCCCGGGTGCCTTTTGGCACCAGCCATTGTCCACCCCACAAGGAATAGCTCCGGGCAACTCTCCAGGCCTAGTGGGGCACCAACTGGAGTGAGCCGAGACTCTTGGACTCTTGAGCTCTTATCCACAAAGTCTCTCCGGTGAGCCCATAAGTATTAAGTGAATTTGAGATTTTAAGTAAAAATGGCATAAACTGAGTTTGCAAAGATATACTGAAATTAAGCTTAAATAAAGATGAAATTACACTGAAGATGTTTAATACAACCTTTTTAAACTGAAAATTACAACTAGAATTGATAATTAAACTAAAACGACATTTCTACACTAAAACTATAACTACTATTAACTACTGCTGGACTTCTCTTCTTCTTCTTCCTTTTATAAATGATAGATAGTGTTCCTTGGGTCCCTCTGAGTCTTTCCTATCAACAATCTCAGCCATTGGATTAGTTGGAGTGATCCTAGCCCTCAAAGTATTTTTGGCGGGAAAACTAGTTAACTGCAACTTGCTCTGTTAACTTGTGATAGGGTTAGGAGCATTAAATGGGATTTGTCCTTTGTGTTTGGAGGTGGGAATAAGGGTGGTGGGTGTAACAGAGGAGGGGGGGATGGGATGGAGTTGCAGGTTCAAGGGGGGGGGGGGGAGGTGAGTCAAACGTGGGTTTGACCCCATTTTATTATAAAAGGGTGTTGGGCTTGTAAGTGTTGGGTCAGGGTAAGGGTTTAGGGATTGGGTTATATTAGTGGGTGGGCTAGGGGTGTTTTGTTGGGTTTTATTAAACAAGGGTCCGGTTGTTTTGTTTAGTAAAAAACCACAAGGACCAAAGTTGTAAAAACTAAAATATGAGGGGTATGAAATGGAAATTTTCCAAAGTATTCCAAAGGACCAATCTTGCCAAGTTCAAATAACCCAAAGTCCATAAATGTTTATTTTCCATATTAAAATTCCCGGGGACTATTTTTGCCAATTTCCAAAGTTGAGGGGCCAAAATTGCCAATTTTGCAAACTTGCATTTCAAGGACCACAAATGTCATTTCTTGATTCCTGGGGGACTATTGTTGACTTTCCTTCAAAATAAATCCTCCAGGGACCATTTCTGGCAATTCTTGATAGTTGAGGGACTGATTCTGCCAATTATGCAAACTTTGCTCGTTTTCGACTGTTTTCAATCCTTTTGTACCTGAAACACATAACAACACATTCCAAGGATATTTGTACATTATATGGTCTATTTGGATATTTTTGGTCATTTTTGTGGGTTAAACAAGGTAAAAGATATGTGTATTTAGACACATATCAAATCCCCCACACTAAGCAATTGCTAGTCCCTAGAAATCCAATCATATAAAGTAATGAAAAGATACCAAAATACCAAGATCATCCCGTTTTGACATTTTATTATCTACACTGCTGTTTTTGTATTTTTCCACTTTATTCTTGCGACAATATGTTGACATTCATTATTATGCAATAACGTTTAGGGTCACAGAGTAGGAAACACAGCTCATAGAAAAGTGTCCATACGGATATAATTCATCGCCCCTGACTTTTCACAAGTTCCCAAGCTAAGCATAAAAACGAGATCACAGCTTAAATACAAGTCAGATGCTAACACTACTCATGGAAGTTACTTGTGTAAATAACATCTTGCTCCCATTTTCCTATTTTCCTCTATTTATTTTATTTTTGGTGAGAGATGAATTTCTTCATATTTTCTCGTTTTGATAATAATAATTTTTATTCCGATAAAGATACCAAATTAAGACGCTAAGTAGTTTTCTATCTTTTCTCGAGAATCGTTGTTTTGAAAATGAGGTCCACATCAAGGAATCGGGATACGTACACACTCATAGACATCAATTGTAGAGAAATACACGTGCACCTCTCGTGTCTGGTCCAGGACCATGCACAAGCACCTCACGCGCCAATCAACTTGTCTAATAACTTAAGCACTCATCAATTATTCATAACCTTTTTCTTTCTCTTTTTTTTTTCTTTTTTCTTTTTACATACATACATACATAACATAAACTACGGAGCTTCACGGAGTTATTCCAAGACCTAAACGCCTTTAGAATAAAGGATCCAAGGGCCCGATCTCGAACCGTATCTTATAGAACTTAAACTTAACATTATTCAACTTTATTTATTACGCGACCTTGATGTGTACCTAATTTTTAAAACAAGGATTCTCTCGAGAAGATAAAGAACTAAGTTTCTCCAAAACATAACATCTTTAATTATTTTTATACATATATGGGGTGAGACAATTTGTGGGAGCAAAAAGCCACAAGTACCTTCGATGAGCTCTAAAGAGAACCAACTACTCCACGTTTAGCATCTAACTTCTAAATGAACTCTATCTCAGCGGATCGCTGGCGCTAGTCTTCGATGCTTTAACTACCTGATGGTCACTAGTGCACTTCTTGGATCACTGGCGCGTTTATAACGGATGGTCACCAAGTCACACACTAGATCACTGGCGCGATAGTTAACTAATCTAATACTCGGATGGTCATTTCCTTTTTGACGCTTAGTTAAGGGAACAAGCTAGGGCTCAATACACCCTGTCAAGTCAAAATTCTATTCCTACTCTACCCAGCGGAAAGTCAAACAAAGTGTCAAAACTTATTATATTTTTGTAAAAATTTTCAAATTTTTCTCATTTTTTTTGTGTGCAAAGCACTTCTTTTTATCGAAATTTTTTTAAAATTTAGCCAAAAACGGGGGTACTAGGGCACTAACAGGTACAATGTGATCAAATTCGACAGAATTCCCCCCACACTTAGAATTGAATATTGTCCTCAATATTCAAAGTCCCGGCTATTACGCCGACTCTTTGAACGTAAAGAGGCAACATTACTAGCCAAGTGTACGAAGGAAATCTTTTTTTCACAAAAAGGTTTTATAAGTTATCCCTGAATAATCGTTAGCAAAAGGATAATATATTGGGTGGCTGGATTGAAAACAGGCGCGTCAATCATCACAATCCAAGGGAAACCTGAAAACATGAGCAAACAAAACATGGCAAACAACAGCAGAGGAAACTCCCCCACACAGTGTTAGAACAAAGAAAGAAGACAGAGTCATGGGTGAAAACCCATGTGGTGCTAATGTTTTTGTTGACCGAGTCACTAGCTTGACTCGACCCCGAATTCATTGGTTCTTGGGGAAGNCAAAACATGGCAAACAACAGCAGAGGAAACTCCCCCACACAGTGTTAGAACAAAGAAAGAAGACAGAGTCATGGGTGAAAACCCATGTGGTGCTAATGTTTTTGTTGACCGAGTCACTAGCTTGACTCGACCCCGAATTCATTGGTTCTTGGGGAAGCAAGTGGAAGAGACACTCTCCATCGGACTTTCATTCAAGATGTTTGGATAAACATTGAAGTACGTGAAAGTTATACACTGATGAGATATAACCGGCTCAAAAGAATGATAAATGGAGATGCCGGGGTCAAAGATGGTATCCTCACTCCCGAATGAATTGAGAAGAGGGGAAGTGACGGGATAAGTTAAGAAAAGAAAGAAAGTCATGATAACAATCATGACAAGATCTTCATCTTCAAGATCAAGTGCAATTGCACTAATTTAGATTTTATCGGTTAAGCTCTTTGGTTTAGAAAACTTTCCGGGTAGGAGGGTGGGAATTTTGTCATCAATATGCAAATTCTCATGAGTGAGTGCATCTCCCCCCGGGTTATGATCTTTCTTAAGATCAAAGTAATCATACTCCAGATTTAAAAGTTCCTCGGATGAGGTTTGTAGCTTTAAATTCTTATCGGGAGTCTTGTAAGACAACTCATCCATGTGAGTTTCCTCAAAAGGTAATATACCGCGTTTGAAGATTTTATCCTCGGTGAGAAATGAGTTGGAGATACCAACCACGGTAAAATCCTCAAAAGAAAATGATTCAATCTCGGGTAACAAATGATGTTGATCATTTTGCTCAAATACCCCATTGATTGAATTCTCAATTCCTGGTGAAAGAGGATTAAGGTGAGTGAGTTCACCGGAGAACTCCTCGTGAAGAGAGTTATTCACATGATGTAAATCTGTGAACCCTTGTTCCATTACGGACTCATTACTTTCCTCGTTCTGAATGTCAAAGAGTGGATTATAAGAAATTAAAGTGAATTCAAATTCAAATTCAAACAGAGGATTGGTGAAAGTTGTTTTGAATGCTTCAGGAACAAGGTGATTAACATTCTCTTCTGGACTGACGAGCTCAGAGGGTAATTCCTCCACATAACTGATGTCTCCACAAGATAAAAAATTGTCATCAGTATGTGAATCACTAAGCTCGATGTTGGGATAAGAATTGAGTAAAGGATCATGATATAAGAGACTTTCAATTTCTCCCAGATCAGCTTCGACATCAAAGAGATCATCATCACTTCCCGATGGAAGTGGATATATGTGAATGAGTTCATCGGTGAACTCCTCAAGAAGAGGATCAGCATCAGAATGTGAAAGTGATGCCTCAACATATTCAATGTCTCCATAAGATGTACAATCATCATTAGAATCGGAGAAAGTTTCAAAATGATCTTTTGAACACTCAAGAGGGGAAGGAAAATCACACATACGATCAAGAATTCCCTGTGACTCACTTGGGATTGGGACAAGGTTCTCAACACTAGACTTTATGAATTCGTCCGATTCCTTTTCAGGAACAGTGTCAAGATGCTCGTCCCCCATGTTTAGAGAGTTAGTGGGAACCTCGGGTGTGATAACAGTAGACTGAGATAGAATTTCAACCGATGAACTGGATGAATCTTGAAGAATAACAAGGGAATCTTCATCATCACTGTCATCATCGTAATCGAGAAGAGCAGCATTACGAAATTTGGCACGTGTTATAGCCGTTTGTTCTTCGACAAGTAATTCTTCCATGCTCTTTTCGTTTCTAGCAGCTCGTTCTTCTGCAAGTAATTCCGCGATAGATTTATCACGAGAATTTTGCATGAGTGGAAGTTGTAGGGGTGTGGATGTGTCAAAACCGGACGTATCAGAACTAGAACAATGTTCAGGATTATAATACGGTTGACATTGAAAATCATCATGAGGACCCCCACAATACGCACAAGAAGAACTTGGAGCATGGCGAAGCGAAATATTAGCCAACTCCTCCTTAAGTTCTTTCAATATCTCAAGAGCCTCTAGACAAAGGTCTTGCGGGAATTGAGGAGTTGTTTGAATCATTTGGTACTGTGGAGGTTGGTCGTGATATGGATAGTCGTAATTGTTACGAGGAAATGGATTCCTCGTTTGACAATCGGAGCTGAAGTGTGGACCTCCACAGTACTCACAACAATATGATTGTTGTCACTGATTTGGGGAATAATATGGATATTGGTCATTTTCAAAGTTCTTAGTGTTACAAGGAAACTGTTCATAGACAAACGTGTTTCTGGTTTGACACTCAAATCCTTGGTGAGGACCTCTACAAAATTCACAAGAGTATGTCAGTATCTCATGGTTTGGTGGCTGATGGAATAAATCAGTTGTGTCATGGCAAGAATAGGGATCCTGGTTATAGACAGACCCGTATCCTGACTCTACCATGCCACAACCGGGACAATTTCCACCATTATGAGGGCCGCCATTCCATTGACAACTTAAATGGTGTGGATACGACATAAAAGAGAATCAAAGGTTTACAAAGGGGTAGGGATAAAGAATCAAAAAGGCAAGAGGGTAAAGATGAACATTTTTGGTATTTTTGAAAAACATTTTGTAAAAACAAAGAAGGAAAATATTTTTGGGTTTTTTGTGTTCGTTGAAAACTAAATTACAATGTTTTTGGTAATCGTTTTGAAAAACCAAATCGTTTCCTCTTAGATCACACTTAGTAATCCCTGAGTAATCAGAAATGGTAAACTTTACGATTTGTTTTGTTTTTATATGAAAATATGAAAATATGGACAAGGATGGTAAATATACAATGAGTGTATATTCAGAATCACTAATCTGCAAATTCGTTGTGAATAATACGCATCACACCTCCCCGGCAGCGGCGCCAAAATTTGACTGGCTCCAAACGGTTAGGCCAAACCAACCACGGATGTGGTCAAGATGGTCAAACGGCTTGTGCCAATTCTCCCGTGAATACAGTGTTTTCCCGGGTCGTTATGTCCCAGCGAGGCGTGAAATTGTATTAAAACGAATATGTGATCGGGTGAATTTGAATGGGTAAACGATTTAAGAGATTGGTTGATTACACTAAGAAAATAGGAATGAAAACAACTTAAACAAGCTATATTAATAATTACGTAAAACCAAATAATCCTAAAACGAATTAAAACTTGAAAACGCGCGTTTAAATTAAGAATAACGTAAACGCGCAAAATAAAAAGTGAAATTTTAGCAATACAAATCCTACGGGGATGAAATTTACTTTTCTAGAATCCTAATGATAAAAGAAAATTTTAGAAAAAAGAAAATTATTTTTTTGTCTTTTTAATTATTTATTATTAATTAATTACTAGTTAATTAGTAATTAAACTAATTATTAAAAATACTAAACTAATTTGGAAAATTATGAAAAATTTTCTAGAAATACTTTACACTAGCAGGAAGCTAAGAAAATTTTGAAAAGTCCCACAAGCTTATTAATAAGCTGTGGGATAAGCTAAAAAGCTTATATAAGCTAAAAGAGCCAAAGTGTGGTTAAATAAAAAAAGGGTGAAGAGTATGACTGACTAAAGACCCTAGGGCAGTTGGTTTGGGCGTGTGGTGTGTGAGGCTTAGCGTGCAGGAGGTCTAGGGTTCGAATCCTACCTCTTGCACTTTTTGCAATTTTCTTTTTCAATTTTTCTTTTTGCAACTACACTTAAACAACAAAAACAAACATCTTTTGTGAAGAAAACATTTCTGAAAAACTTTTAACAATCTTGTGCAGGCTTAAAAATCTCAACAGATTCAAGAGTTAAGTGCCAAAGTGAGTTTTTGCGGTATAGCAGCTAGACTAGATAGGCACAAGGGCAAAACTCAAGATCAAACACACGTACACACAATCTCATGCAACCAACGACAGGCTAATAACATCAATTAAACAAACATAGATCAAACAGAAACATGAAATCAAACAAGCTCAGTTGCTACTGAGTTGCAGCAGAAATGGTGGCCATGGGGGCAACTTGGGATCACAAATTAAACTAGCAAACAAGCATACAAGTGCAAACAAGTGATGGATCTAACAAGCCAGTACTGTAAGGTTCTTAAAACAACAAGAATCAAGAAAAATGCTCAAGAAATGAACAAGTTATGGCTTGTAGAAAAACGGGTTAAAAAGCAAAAAGCTGGTGTAGGGCATGTATCTTAGCAAACAGGCACTTTGGGACAAGCTTTTCAATAAGCAAATAAGTTTCAAACTCCACTTTTCTTGTTGATTCAGATACACAAGCAACAAAATATCCTAGAAATGCAAATTTCATTTATTTCCAATCTATATTGAATCCTACATGCGATCTAGAAAACTGTCCCATTTCAACAGATTGGAAAATTTGACTTTTCACTTTTATGAAAACTTTGACTTTAATTAGATTCTATTGACTACTAATGACTTATTATGTATTAATAAGCTACTAAATGACTGATTTGAGCAGATACAACAACTAATGAACCTATATAGATGATTGTGAAATCAAAATTCTTAACAGTGAACAAGGAAATTGAGATTAAAAGACTTTTAGACTTTCTTGCAAATGACCTGTGGTTTTTATGGCTTAAATGACCTAATGTAACCTAGTGCAACATATTTCAACCATAAACATAAAAAACAACTGACTACAGTATAGATAACATGCATGATCCAAACACACCTTTAAATCTAATCCAATGATTACGGCACGTCATAAGCCAACTAAACAAAATCTAAAAAATAAAGCAAAAATAAAAGTAACTAGATAATCTACTAAATAAGGTACAAACCTAATTTCAGCTAAAAAGGACTTAAAATGAAGAAATGAAAAATCAAAAACTTTTTCTGCCGTAGAAAATGTGTTTTTGCAGCCCAAAAATGGGTGATTTAGCCTTGAAAAAAAAATCTAAAAATTAAAATAAAAATACCACTAAGTAAACAATATATAAGAGTACATTATCCCAGAATTTTATCAGATTTGGTTGAAAATTGAAGAAATGAAAAATAAAAGATTTTTTCTGCTGTTGAAAACTTTTTGACTTTTTGATTATGAACTCTTAAGTTGACTTTGGTGAACTTTGATTGAGTGTTAATGACTGAAAATGAGATGTTAGGCTATTTTGAGATAAAAATAAGCTATTACAACAACTATTGAAATGAAATGAATGATTATTGAACTTAAAACCTTGACAGTTAACAACAAAATGAGATTAAAAGCTAATGTTGACTTTTATTCAAAAGGCTATTTTGAGATAAAAATAAGCTATTACAACAACTATTGAAATGAAATGAATGATTATTGAACTTAAAACCTTGACAGTTAACAACAAAATGAGATTAAAAGCTAATGTTGACTTTTATTCAAAAGGCCATGGGTTTTTTATGGTTTTACTGAGCTAAGATGACCTAAAGAAACATGTCTCAACCAAAAACAACAACAAAAACAAGCTTTAACTCATGTAAATCAGCAAATCCAAACACTCCTATATTGAGACTGTTTTGATGTTTTATGAAGCAGAAGATGTTTGACCCCGTTTTATTATAAAAGGGTGTTGGGCTTGTAAGTGTTGGGCCAGGGTAAGGGTTTAGGGATTGGGTTATATTAGTGGGTGGGCTAGGGGTGTTGTGTTGGGTTTTATTAAACAAGGGTCCGGTTGTTTTGTTTAGTAAAAAACCACAAGGACCAAAGTTGTAAAAATTGAAAAGTGAGGGGTATGAAATGGAAATTTTCCAAAGTATTCCAAAGGACCAATCTTGCCAAGTTCCAATAACCCAAGGTCCATAAATGTTTATTTTCCATATTAAAGTTCCCGAGGACTATTTTTGCCAATTTCCAAAGTTGAGGGGCCAAAATTGCCAATTTTGCAAACTTGCATTCCAAGGACCGCAAATGTCATTTCTTGATTCCTGGGGGACTATTGTTGACTTTCCTTCAAAATAAATCCTCTAGGGACCATTTCTGGCAATTCTTGATAGTTGAGGGACTGATTCTGCCAATTATGCAAACTTTGCTTGTTTTTCGACTGTTTTCAATCCTTTTGTACCTGAAACACATAAAAACACATTCCAAGGATATTTGTACATTATGTGGTCTATTTGGATGTTTTTGGTCGTTTTTGTGGGTTAAACAAGGTAAAAGATATGTGTATTTAGACACATATCAAAGTTCCATATATATAAATTCCTTGTTCAGAATGATCATTGACCATTATAATTATTATATTCATTAATCATCTTAAAAAATGTGATTGGTCGAATCGATTATGGAGACTTACACAGCCTCTAACATGATCGAATCAAAACTTGAACCCATTTTGCCTTGCTACCCTTTCTATACTCGTATAGGTTTGGGACGTTTTTGATTCGGTTTAAAGAGATATAATCAATGTTGCAAAAATCGTGAATCGGTAGTCGGGCGGTCGACCACCCTGCAGCGATTAATCGGCCAAGGCGGGATTAATCGGTGATTAATCGGATTGGCATTTCCTGCATGTTTTGGGTATTTCTAAAGAGCAAACTAAAGATCTTAACTGATTCCAAGCCTACTATGTTCCAAACCTCAATAAAAGGCTCTAATTCTGATTATGAGGCTCATTGTGCGTTATAAATGAAATAAACGATCCCAAAATTAAGTAGAATGCCTAAATTTTTATTTTTTAAAATTTGACCGATTCGGCCGACTCGGCCGATTTTTGGCCGATTCAGCCGAATTTTGGCCGATTTTTGACCGATTCGGCCGATTTTTGACCCATTTTTTCTGATTTTTTTGCCTAGGCCGATTTTTTCACCGATTTTCAAAAATCAACAAGGTGCATAACCGATTAACGATTAATCGGCGATTAATCGGCCGATTCGGCCGATTTTTGCAACATTGGATATAATGAATGAGATAGGATACATGTTTTGATATAATCCAAGATAAAATCAATTTACCGGGTTCATATGTAATACAATGGAATAAGGATACATGTATTTGATATAATCCAAGATATAATTTATGTATTCATTTATTTATATTTAGGGTATAATCAAAATGGCTAATAAAATGTTAACTCAATTTTTAGGGCATTATAAGTCTACTCTCTTTCACATAATCACACATTTTTCTTCTCCTCATTTTCACACAAAATCATGGAAACCAACTTGTTTTCCATATGAGTTTTCATACTTTTTATTATAGTTCAATTGGTTGCCAACATGTTTTGTCTAGTGTGACATATGATGGTAGAGCCATTGTTATTAATGGTAGAAGACGGATACTTATATCGGGTTCTATACATTATCCGCAAAGTACTAACTTTGAAAATATTAATTACTTCCTAAGGACTAAATTCGTTATACCTGCCATGCCACAGGGACCAAAATGTAAATTAAAGATAGTGGAAAACCGTTACACCCGGTAGCCCACCCTGGGAGTAACCTAATTAAACGAACACGTTTACATGAGTAACCTAGTTAACGAACCCGTTTACATGAGTAACCTCTTTGAACAAAAAAAAACTATAGTAACTAAAAGCAAATTTTTGGGAAACTTTAGTAAAAATTTGTGTGTATTAACCCTAAAGTGAATGATATTTCGTAGCAGAAAAAAACATTTGTTCTGACATTGATTTTGACAACTGAATCACAATGTCGTGTTAGCTTAAATTTTTACACGAAATATGACATGGTATAAACAATTCAATTTTTAAGTACTGACATTGATATGACAACTCACTCACAATATCATGTTCGCTTAAAATTTTACACGAAATATGACATTGTTATGACTATTCAATGACCTTCATATTAACTCTTTTCAACATTTTTTAATTGGTTCAAGAGTCTTTTCAAATTAAAATTAAATAAACCCTATCTTTTTTCCTATATATACCCACTACAGTTTCAACCAAAAAACACATATCACACACACAACTTAATCAAACTCTCTCAAGAATGTCTCAAGAAAACACGGTTAACACTCCACCAATAGAGATCTTCCCGTTATTCCAAACGGGAGAGGAACCGGTTAAGGTACGAATTGAGGAACCGGTTGAGGTACCAATTGAGGAACCGGTTGTGGAACAAGAACAAAATTAGTATCTCGAAGATGAAGAAGCTTTGATAAAATGGAAGAACAACAAGCACGGGAGGAAGCTGCTCGTAGGGAGCAGGAAGCAAGGGAAGAACAAGAGTGTAGGGACGACTTGTTTAACATTTAGAACGAGAGTACGAAGAGAGCCGGTTTGCGAACTGGTCTCCTTACAACAATTGTTATCACTCAGACAACTCGAAAACTTGGGATCACTTGAATTAACTTTACGTGTTTTAATCTATGTGTTTTATTTTCTGTATCGCGGTTTTATTGTCTTTGCAATGTAGTACTATGCTTTGTTTATGTAATAAATAAAAGTTTGTCTTCTACTTTCGTCCTTCGTACTCGAAAATAAGTTTCCATTCATTTGAATACAAATTAATATTTACAATAATATTTGTAGTTCACTTTATAACCAAATACCATGTTAAAGACAAACGTATCCCAATGTTCCACTTTGTTAACTACTTCTACAAAATAAGTTTCCAAACAAAAAAGGGGTGAACGGAATTAATTCTACACACTATCCCATGCCACTACTAACAAAAAACGAGGTCGGGTATGTCGTGTACATTTATACGCGACATAAGCTAGGGTTTTTTTTTTAAGTTTTGCTCATCTTTCAATCACAAATGGACATGTGTATGTCGGGAATATATATGCGCGACATATATGGGTAGATTTGTAAAGGTAGAAAAAGTATGGGCTCTGCAAGACACACTCGTTTGAACAGAGATAGGCACGTAATTTTCGCAGTGTAATATTTGTAATCATATTTAACACATTAAAGATATAAAGTTTAAGAAAGGTATAAGATAGTGTTCGCAATTTGCCTGACCCAACCCATTTTGACTCATCACACAGTCTGCCCTAGTCACCCATTTGCCATCTCTAATGCCGATAAAGTATGGCAACCCCATGTTCTGGTACAGCTATCATGTGGCTGTATAGTAGAACCAAGATCTGAAATGTGTGAGATACAGTGTATATGGAGAATGTCGGGTTCTCTTGGTTGCAACTCGTGAAATTGCCAAAGGCAAGAGGTTATATTATGACTATAACAGGTAAGAACAAGAATATCTAACTCACCATTTCATATAGGAACTCCAAGCTTGCCAATGTAGTTCAGTATCTGCTGAGTCTATTAAATATAAATCTCTATTACTTCTTATGACCTTTTTTCTCTTAGAGTCAGTTTTGCAATAGTATATAGTTCAAAAANTTTATAGTACAGTTACCCATCGAATAGCAAAAATAAATTTATTGCCAGAAAATGACAAACTTGTGAAAAACTTTAGACACACATACAAGAGCAAAACGGTTACAAAAGGCCTTATGATTGAGTACACTATCCATCCAGTTATTTGGTACTTCCGATGGATAGATTTATGGTTACCTACTTTTCTTTGACATACTTCACAACTATATAACTATATAACTTTTTTACATTAAAAAAAAATAAAAATAAAAAAAATCCAGCTTTAAGCCTTTATGCATCATTGAGGAATGGTATCAGTGAAACTCAAGTATGTCGATGTTGATTCAGCAGAAGTTCGCATGCGTAATTCCTCACCATACATCACTGATCTGATATCAGTTTCAACCATATAGGGAATGTGTGATGTTCGTATTTTTTCTAACTCTGTGGCTACTTCTTTCATTGCTGGCCTATTCTTTCCGATGGGATTCAAGCATCGCATTGCAAGGTTAGCTAAAACCATAAGCTCATCCCTATTACCGTCATTGATGACAATTGCGTCAAAAATAGACATAACACGCCCTTCTTCCATAGCCAACATAAAGTATGTAGCCAAACATCTATGTGCACCAAATCTAGTTAAAGAAATTGCCTTTTCTCCGGTTAACAATTCCACCAAAACAACACCAAAACTATAGACGTCACTCTTCTCGGTGACTTGGCTAGATTGGAAATATTCAGGGTCTAAGTAGCCAAACGTACCTTTGACTAAAGTAGTCAAGTGAGTTTGATCCATTGGTACGAACCTTGAAGTTCCAAAATCAGAAACTTTGGCCCTGTATTTATCATCCAAAAGTATATTGGTGGTTTTCATGTCTCTATGATATATCGGAATTGAAGTAGCAGAGTGCAAGTACGCAAGTGCTCCTGCAACCTCTGTAGCAATTTGTAATCTCATATTTAAAGACATTGGGAACTCGTGAGTCTCATCATGAAGACGGTCATATAATGTTCCATTTGGTATAAATTCAGAAACAAGGAGCGGAACTTCCGTCTCTAAGCAACATCCCAGCAGTTTGACCACATTCCTATGATTAACTTGTGAAAGAATGACCACCTCATTAATGAACTGTTCTAATTGGCTTTCATCAGCTATTTTTGATTTCTTGACTGCCACAATTCTTCCATTGGTTAACATTCCTTTATAAACTGTACCTTGGCCTCCTCGACCGAGAATTCTGTTATCATTGAAGTTTTCAGTGGCCTTCTCCAACTCACGTGAAGTGAAAAGTATGGTTTTATCAATTAAGGATGGATCAGCCTCTTCTTGTAGCTTTAAAAGTAAACCACCATTAATGCGTTTAAAAACATTCTCTCTCCGTCTTCTGATTCTTTTTTTCTTGATTAGTTTGTACACTACGTAGATAATTGCTGCAATAAAGACTGGCCCCAAGCCTAACCCAACATAGATACCTGAATGACGACCAACGACAGAATACATAAACTTAGTTGCATGTATTGGTCTATTTAAGCCAAAATATAGTTTAGTACTTTGAATTTGGCTAACTGGAATTTTTGGCATTATGATCTATTAAAGGTGAATGATACTTGGCTACTTAGAACTTCTATTACCCTATTGTCACGGACTTGTCTCTACAAGGTCTCCCGTGCGGCACTTAGTCTCGACTAAGCTCAGCCTTACTCAATATTCAACGATGTATGCAACTAAGAAAGCTTCAAAGAAAGGAACGTAACAAGTGGAATATGAAAACGCTTTGTATTACTTAGAGAACTTTTACAAGAGAGATTACAAGTGAATTCTTGGATGATCTCTACAAATGAGCCTTACATCTATTTATACTAGTATGTACAAGGTTCTACATAATTCTATGGTAGCTTCTAGGATTTCCATGAGCTTCTAGGATCTCCATGAGGTTCTAGATCTTCCAAGATATTCTAGAGCTTCCTACACTTTCTAACATCTTCCGATATCTTCCAAAGGCTTCCAAGATTATCCAAGCTCTTCCAAGAGGAGTGTAGAATAATCCGGAATCCCGAACATAATCCATATCAAGTAGGTGGGTCGTGACATCCTCCCCCACCTAAGCTCGCGACGTCCTCGTCGTGCCTTCCTCGTGATACTTCTTGATCTTGTCCGCAAATTGCCACAATAAGTCTTCAGCTTCCCAACTTGCCTCACTATCGGGCAACCCACGCCACTTGATCAAGTACTCCTTGTAGCTTGGTACTCCTCGTCTTCGTATCGTACGATCCGACAAGATCTCCTCAACCTCTCGATCGTACGAAGTAACAACCGCTGTTGGTGCCCGCTTGGATACCCCTCGTTCCGGGTCTTCCTCGTCTCCATGATAAGGCTTGAGAAAGCTAACGTGGAAGACCGGGTGAATCTTCAACTTGGGCGGTAGTTGAAGTCGATAAGATACTTTCCCAACACGTCCAATCACCGGGAAAGGGCCTTCATACCTCCGTATCAATCCCTTATGCACCTTCCTCAATGACTTGAATTGTTGAGGCAAGAGCTTCACCATCACTTGGTCTCCGACCTCGAACTCGACGTGTCTCCTTTTCTCATCCGCCCACTTCTTCATCTTCTTAGCCGCTTTGTTCAACGAAGCCCGGGCCAAATCCGCTTGCTCGTGCCATTCCTTCATTGTCTTGTAAGCGGCCGGGCTACTCCCCTCGTATGATGCGGCTAAGGCATTAGGAGTCAATGGTTGGCGCCCCGTGACCAACTCAAAAGGACTCTTCCCCGTGGCTTCACTCCGTTGCATGTTGTAAGAGAATTGAGCAACATCAAGGAGTTTAGCCCAATCATGTTGGTTGGCACTCACATAGTGCCGAAGATAGAGCTCCAATAGTGCGTTTACCCTTTCCGTTTGCCCGTCCGTTTGGGGATGAAAACTCGTAGAGAAGTTCAAATCCGTCCCCATGATCTTGAACAACTCCGTCCAAAAGCGCCCCGTGAATCTTGGATCTCGATCACTAACAATCACATGTGGCACTCCCCAATACTTCACCACATTTTTGAAAAAGAGCTTAGCCGTATCGTCCGCGGTAACATCGGGTGGTGCGGCAATGAAAGTTCCATACTTCGAGAATCGATCGACCACCACTATGATACTCCCACTCCCTTCCGACTTCGGCAAGCATGTGATAAAGTCCATGGAAACGCTTTCCCATGGTCCCTTGGGCGTCGGTAAAGGTTCCAATAAGCCTCCGGACTTCTTTTGCTCTATCTTGTCTTGTTGGCAAATAAGGCACGTCCGCACGAATGTCTCTACATCGTCCTCCATCCTTGGCCAATAATAAGTGCCTTCGACCAATGCCAACGTCCTCTTGATCCCCGGATGACCGGCCCACTTCGAATCATGACACTCCTTCAAGATTACCCGCCTAAGATCACCCCACTTAGGTACGTAAAGCCGATCTCCTTTGGTGAACAACAAGTCTCCCTTAAGCCAAAATCTTCGAGTCTTCCCTTCTTTTGCTAAGGCCACGATCTTCTTGGCAAAAGGATCATGTTCCAACCCTTCCTTGATTCGATCTTGGAGGAAGAATTGCGCTTGGGTGATTGCCGCAAACTCCGCCTTGCGACTTAATGCGTCGGCTACCACATTAGCCTTCCCCGGCTTGTACTCCAATTGGTAGTCGAACTCGGCTAGGAAGTCTTGCCAACGAGCTTGCTTGGGACTTAACTTCTTTTGGGTTTGAAAATAACTTGTAGCAACGTTATCCGTCTTAATCACGAACCTTGAACCCAACAAGTAATGCCTCCAAATCCTCAAGCAATGGACGACCGCCGTCATCTCTTTCTCTTGCACCGTATACTTCCTCTCCGTCTCATTTAACTTCCGACTCTCGAATGCGATCGGGTGTCCGTCTTGCATTAGAACTCCTCCAATAGCAAAATCCGATGCATCCGTATGTAACTCGAAAGGCATGGCTACATCCGGTAGTCTCAACACCGGTTCCTCCATAACCGCCTTCTTCAAACTCTCGAACGCCGCTTGGCACTTATCGTCCCATATCCAAGCTTTGTTCTTCTTCAATAGGTCCGTCAAGGGAGATGCTATTGCCGAGTACCCCATGATGAACCTTCGGTAATAGTTCACCAAGCCAAGAAAAGATCTCAACTCCGTTACCTTGGTTGGTGTTTCCCACTCTTGGATAGCCTTCACTTTTGCACCGTCCATCATCAATCCACCGTCTTTGATCTTGTGTCCCAAGAACTCAACTTCGTCTTGGGCGAAAGAGCATTTCTCCAACTTTACATAAAGCTCATTGTCCCGTAACACTTGGAACACCTGTTTCAAATGCAAGACATGCTCCTCCAAGGCATGACTATAAACAACAATATCGTCCAAGTATACCACCACAAATTTATCAAGGAACGGGTGAAATAACTTATTCATAAGGGTGCAAAATGTAGCGGGAGCATTCGTTAAACCAAAAGGCATGACTAAGAACTCATAAGAACCATACCTCGTAACACACGTCGTCTTAGCCTCGTCTCCCTCCGCTATCCGCACTTGGTAGTACCCCGATCTCAAGTCTAACTTGGAGAAGTATCTCGCCTTTCCAAGTTGATCAAACAAGTCCGCAATGAGAGGAATAGGGTACTTGTTCTTGATCGTTACCTTGTTGAGTGCCCGGTAGTCTATGCACATCCGCAAGGATCCGTCCTTCTTCCTTTGAAATAGCACCGGCGCACCATATGGGGCTTTCGAGGGTCGAATATAGCCCGCATCCAATAGATCCTTGAGTTGTCTACGCAACTCCTCCAACTCCGGTGGTGGCATTCAGTAAGGGGCTTTAGCGGGTGGCTTGGAACCCGGTTCCAACTCGATGGTGTGATCTACCTCCCTCCTAGGTGGTAGCTTCTTGGGCAACTCCTTGGGCATCACATCCTTGAACTCATCAAGCACCCGTTCGATCTCCTTCGGTACCTCCACTTTTCCCGACTCGTCATCCACCTCGAGCCTTGTCACCGCCAAATAGCAAGGTTCACTCTTGTTGTACCCTTTCTTGAATTGCATGGCCGAAAGGGTCTTCGCTCCACACTTAGAATCTCGCTCCGTGCTAACCATGCAAGTCTTTCCACCATCTAGGATACATAAAGTATTAGCAAATGGCATAGGGAAAGCTCGTACCTTATCGAGGAACTCTAACCCAAGAACCACATCGAAATCATCCATCGGGACCACCGACAAGTCAACCATCCCTTCCCATTCTCCAATCTTTACCCGAACATCTCTAGCCACTCCTTCCATTGGCTTGGCCTTCGAGTTTACCGGCTTAAACGTTCTACCAACTTTCGTAGCGGTAATCCTTAGCCTCTTGGCTTCATCAATCGACACGAAATTATTAGTGGCACCGGAATCAACTAGAGCACGTACCTTGATCCCGTTGACGAATACTTCAACGTATTGTAAGCCATTTCCTACAACTTTTGGCACCTCCTTCTTGGCCTTGATTGCATTCAAGATCCTCATCGTACTCATGCATCCACCTTCGCTCGTACCTTCGTCTTCTTGAGCCATCATTCCGTTAAGGCTTGCTTTCTTGGGGCAATCTCCATCACATATGAAGCATCCACCCGTCTTGTAATTCGTCTTCAAGTCCTTGCCCTTTCCGGTTGGTGGCTTACGTGCATTATCATTCTTTGCTTGAGCGGCTTTCTCTCCCCCACCTTTCTCATGACTCGCCTTTCGATCCTTTGGCTTAGACGAATCTTTCCTCGAACCAAAGTCAATCAAGGCCTCGGCATGAGCAATAGCCGTAGCAAGGTCTTGAACTCCACGTCTTTCCAACTCCGTCTTAGCCCATCCTTGTAAGCCATCAAGAAAATAGAAGAGAGAGTCTTGGTCGGAAAGATCCGGAATCTCCAAGACAAGTGTAGTGAATTCCTTCACATACTCCCGGATTGTTCCGGATTGCTTAAGTTTACGAAGCCGACTCTTTGCTTCGTTCTTAGCATTCTCCGGATAGAATTGTTTCTTAAGTTCCGCTACAAAATCAGCCCAAGTATTGATAGCACACGTACCTCGCTCGATATCTCCATATCGACGTCTCCACCATAACGCCGCGGTATCCTTCAAGTATCGGGTCGCCATCTTGATCTTGGAATCGTCCTCCGTGATTTTGACACCTTCCAAGTATTGCTCCATCTCCCATAAGAAATCATCAACCGCCCTAGCTTCTCGCTTTCCCACGAATGGTGATGGTTTTGGGAAATCAATCTTTGGAGCATGATGGCTAGCTTCGCCACCTCCATTAGCCATGGATCGCTTGCATAGTACCACATCGGCTTGCAAGTCTGCGACGGTCTTACGAATGTTGGAGATCTCTTCTCCAAACTCGTCTCGTAACTTCTTGACCTCACCCATGAGCATCTCCTTCAAGTCATGGATTTCGCGTTTCATGTCACCGCTAAGAGCATTGAGGACCTCCCTAAAGTCTTCCTTCATGCTCGCAAATTCGGAGTTAAGCCCTTCCAAGCCCTCAACTTGGTCCTTCAACTCCGTCACGGATGTCTCAACACCCGTCAATCTCGTTTCCAAACTCGACACTACGTCCTTGGACGTTCCTCTCTTCTTGGGGTCTTGACGCCTCTCATCTCGACCTTGCCTCTCGTCAATGATCGCACTTCCACTAGCACCAATCTTCTCGGTTACGTTGGCCATCGCCTCGAATCAAACTTGGCTCTGATACCACTTGTCACGGACTTGTCTCTACAAGGTCTCCCGTGCGGCACTTAGTCTCGACTAAGCTCAGCCTTACTCAATACTCAACGATGTATGCAACTAAGAAAGCTTCAAAGAAAGGAACAAGCGGAATATGAAAACGCTTTGTATTACTTAGAGAACTTTTACAAGAGAGATTACAAGTGAATTCTTGGATGATCTCTACAAATGAGCCTTACATCTATTTATACTAGTATGTACAAGGTTCTACATAATTCTATGGTAGCTTCTAGGATTTCCATGAGCTTCTAGGATCTCCATGAGGTTCTAGATCTTCCAAGATATTCTAGAGCTTCCTACACTTTCTAACATCTTCCCATATCTTCCAAAGGCTTCCAAGATTATCCAAGCTCTTCCAAGAGGAGTGTAGAATAATCCGAAATCCCGAACATAATCTATATCAAGTAGGTGGGTCGTGACACTATGCTCACTTAATGGCTCATCCTGTTGGAAATTTAACGAAAACATGCTATGTGGAAAACTGTTATAGCCAAGCCGCATGTGAGATCCTCGGGATCGACCTGATAAAAGCTTGAAGGACCCGACCTTAAGCGAGGTGGAGTGTTGTTTGGACTCATTTAATTAACAACTTCGAGCTCGATTTTCATACTCAAAGCTCAATTAGGTTCGCGAGTCTAAACAAGCATGAGAAATATATACGTTAATTTACGCAATCATACTTCATGTACACACAATTGATAATTGCATATGTATGTATATTTATATATAGGGATTTTCTATCTATAGCCTTAAGGGCTAAAGTTTAGAGAAAAAATTAAGTTGGTTGGGGTAGTTATTTAAAAGGGTTGAGCAGTTATTTTTTATTGTACAATAAACTTATTCATGTCATAACAAGTTAAATGCATCCTTAGGATTATATTTATCATTTTCCTTATATATAAACTAGCATGATAAAGAAGCTCGAGCCTAATATACTTAACAAGCCAAGCTCGAGCAGAACTTTATTTCATTTAGGCGTATCATAACCACAAACCAATCTCGAGCTTTTAAAGTATGTCACAAGCAGAGCTCGAGCTACAATCATAAGGCTCGAAACGAGTTTGAGCCTTCTAAACATAAACAAATCAAGCTTGAGATTGGAAAGCTTGGGTTCGCCTTGAGCCCTTGACTCGTTTCTACCCTTGTTTGATAGTTATACCCATGACTATTTTACCATTCATCAAATAATAGAGGGTTAAACTGGCAAAATTTCTAAACTTTCTTATAAAGCATTTTCTACCTTTCCACCCAAAATTTTTTATTTTTTCCATATATAGAATTTTAAGCAATTAGTGCTAACTAAACGTATAATCATCTAATACACCAACACATTCCCCGTTACTTTTTAAAATCTTTCATCAAATGTCAACAAAAACACCCCCTCAATAAAAGTACATTTTACTGACCCTATTATACAAACTAATCAAACACAAAAACTTATACAATTAATATAACGGTTGGTACAAACAATAAAAGCTATCAATTATTTGACATCGTACAAACAAACCATATATTTTATAATTTTATAATCATTTATTTTAACCAAATTGTAACGACCCTTAATTAACTTAATATATTACACTATTTAGTTACAAATTTGGGTTTATCTTAATTTTTTTCTTTTTATCGTCGTAGATGTCATCTTTCTCATCTTCATCAAACTCCCATTGTTACATTTATCATCATAAGAAATTATACGTGAGTACCTCTTTTACTACCATGATATTATCCTCATTTGTCACAGAAAACATATTAACACATAACATTAATTGCCAAAATTTTTAATTAAATGGTATTCGCTGCCGCAACACGCATGTACCCTGCTAATTAGTATATTAAGCGTGTAGGACAATAGAAAATGCGTACATTGAAACGTATGAATAGATAACCAGTAATTTGGGTTGGGACGAGTAAAATAAAAGTCAAACACGAACCGAATAAATCAACCGGAACTAACAACTGACAATATAGTTTGGAAATTTCATTCAGGTTTCAGTTTTGGACCAAAAACGAATATGAATAACTGAATCGAACTAATTTAATCAAAGATACTAGACGATTACCCTTATATAGTGACGGAACTTTATAGAGACAATTAATTATAGTTGGGGTATTTTGGTTAAGTGTTTAAGATAACGTTTATACATAAAACGTAAAATAATTAAAAGGTAATTGAAAATTTTTTAAGATATGATAATTCAACTGAAAATGAAACATGACAACAATTAGTTGAAACATTTACTGTTGTCTACAAAAAAAATCTAGCTTTTTCTAAAAATGATGTGTTGTGTGTGTGTGTATATATATATATATATATATATATATATACTATATTACTTTATATATCACTATATAGTATATCATACTATATACTATGTGTGTGTGTGTGTGTGTGTGTGTGTGTGTGTGTGTGTGTGTGTTATACTAAGCCACAGAATTATAGGGTATGCACTTGCATACCCTAGTACCCTACCTTAAATGTAGATCCACCCTAGTTTAATTTTGTAACGTGATTAAGAGAAGAGTATTCATTGAGTCCGCTAAAAGACCCATGAATAGCTCCAATCACTTTACATGACATAGCTTGTTTCTATATGAAATCTCCACTACTATTTTACTATCATAGCGTGATTACACGTTCTCAAACTACCAATACTAGACCCACCGTTACCATAAGGAGAAATAACGTTGTCCCAGCAATCCACGGAATTTTTTTGTCATCTAAAGATCCACTCCAAAGGAAATTTCTTCGAATACCTTCAAGTTTGTTGGTGACCTTTATTGGGGCATTGAAGATAGAGAAGTAATAAAACCCAAACTACAAGGAATGTATTTAATGAGTGTAAGACTTACCAATGGAGAGGGTCTTGGATTTCCGTTTAGAGAGACATTTGTGGAACCTATCAATAAGCGGATTCCAATTATGACACCTAGACATTTTAGCGCCAGCAGGTAGTCCTAAGGTGCACGGAAATTGAGATGCAAGAAAACCAATGGTCGAAGCAAGAGAGTATAACTCGACATCGGAAGTACCAATTCCAAAGAGCTGCAGTTAACTCTTAGCCCAGGTGCTAGATGAAAGCAAGTTAGAATTCTTGACAAATTCTTAACATTATAGTGAGACCACTCTCCCATAATTAAGGCATCATCTACAAACTAGAGATGAGAGATGTGGATCTTGTCTTTTCTTACTTTGATGCTGTGGAATATATTGTTGTTTGTTTTTTCAAGGAGAGCAACATTGAGATCTTCCACCGCCAATATGAATAAGAATGGGGAGAAAGGGTCACCTTTTTTAAGCTCTCTTTCAATTTTGAATTCTTTTGTTGGTGACCCATTGACTAGCACTGAAGCAAAAGCCTAATTAAGACACGAGTGAATCCACGTCCTCCATTTAGAGCTAAAACCCATTTGTTAAAAAATGGAGAACAGAGAAAACTAAATCAAGGAATCAAAAGCTTTCTCAAAGTTGATGTTAAGAAACATGATAGGCTTCTTGTATTTCTTAGCCCAAGCAATGATCTCATCCACCATGAGAGGCCCGTCAATAATTTGACGCCCTTTAATTTAAGTCCTTTGAACATTTCCAATGACCGAAGAGACAATTCGTGATAGGCGGTTGGCGGGAATTTTGGAGAGCATTTTGTATTTGCCACCAATAAAAATAATAGGACGAAAGTCTCCAACAACTAGCGGGCCATCCGCCTTGGGTACCAAACTATAAACTATAGGACTCAACCTGAACCTTTTAGTAAAAACCCACATCTCGAATAGACGATCAAGAACAGGTTAAAGAAGGGAGAGAGATTTGAGATTCCATAAGTAAATGAGACTTTCTGTTTTGTCGAGAGGAAGGACCCACAAACACGTCCTAAATATTGTTGGATTCGTGATCCTGCAACTTATTGGGTATATAAAGTTGTTTGGTCATATTTTGATATTTTTTTTTTTTTTTTTTTTTTTTTTTTTTTTTTTTTTTTTTTTTTTTTTTTTTTTTTTTTTTTTTTTATAATTATGGTTTTTGACTTTTTAATAGACTAATCCATGATGTTTAAAGCTATTGTCACACCTGGTAATCAAAGCCCGTTATAAAACCAAAAACGTTACCAACAAAAACCAATCGGTTCCGGTTATGGATGCGTAAAAACCAAATATTTCGGTTTTGATTTTGGTTTTGGCCCAAACCAAACTGTGCTCACCCTACCAAGAGTATAGAGTGAAAATGGAGTAGTAACAGGTGTTACCTTTAACAAAAGTCAAGTAGCTATCATCATCATCGCTATGAGTGTAACAAGTGAAGCTCCATTTGTTCAATAAGCCATCAATGTCATACGTCTGTTCATAACCACATTTCATATGGTGTCCACTACCCTTGCACCTTGCACACTCCACCGTATCTAAATTAAAAGCACGATGTTTAAGAGATGGAAGGTTCCATGTTAAAAAAACAGACACTCACAAGTACATACGCCGGTAAACACATAAAATAAACAAATAATTACTACATAAAGAATTACATACCGTAGCATCCATCAAATAAATAAGGGTTTCCGTTGGATGGCCGATAAGACGAGCATTTTAAAGTGTCTACATAAGTACCATTACTTATATCCACTGTGCGGTTATCCATGTAAGCGATATTGCAGCAATCTACTTGTTTGAAGTCTAGGTATCCTAGAGTCCAGAGAAGTGACGTCGGGATAAAGGACTTACCAGAAAACCTTACTTCCTCATATGAATTTTTATCCGCCAAGAAGGCAGATCCACAAGCTCTGTCTCCATCTAGCCTTTCCAAACCCGTAAGAATCATGCTGTACGAATTTAGATAATGAGGAATTGTTGTTTCGCAGCAATTGATGCCCAAACATGTGTTGTTTGTATTGATGGTAACAGCAGTATTATTAGTAGTGTGATTGCTACAGGTGGTGGAACACCCGGTAAGCACACTACCATGATCACCCAAGATGACACCATTACCACACCCCTCCACAACAAATTTATTGTGAGATTTGGAATACAAATAGGGGCTACTAGCAAGATCCACGCTCTTGGTCATCTGACTGCATGTAGAGAGCTTTTGCATATTGACACTGATTGTCTGATTTTCCAAGTCTACACCCACAACCTCGAGGTGGTTGAGTGCAGATAGATATGGCGTCGAGGAGTTGCAATCAATAGTGTACCATTTGTTGACAGAGCAGTTTGCTCCAATTCCAAAAGGATACGGAATCCTCACTTTCCCACACGTATCATTGCACCCTGGCTTAGCGAAGTTTGACACTGCTATTGATGTTGCTGTTAATGAAAGGAAGGTCATAACTAGTAAAATATGGTAAGCTTGAAGTAACTCCATGTTTGATAAGATAGAAAGTCTATGGCTTGAGGTGTTTAGGTTTATAACGGTGGCTATGATTGATTAGTTGGAGTACGTTATGTAGTGAGAAATTACCCGTAGACCACGAGTCTACGCCGTGCATGATAATCCTACTCTCAGATTACGATGGTCAGCCTTGTTGGTTGCTTTTTATGTGTGGTGGTGGAACTACTTCAAAAGATATTAATTCATGTCCTTGTTTCTTTGGATTTATATTGATTCTAACCAATAAACTATTAGTGGATAATTATATATGCCCAAGCCCTGTTTGTGGGTTTTGGGAATTAGCGTTTTACCATTATAAATAATGGTTATCAATAAAGTTATACATACGGGTTTATAATGTTCTAACATGGTATCGGAACGTGTCTAATCCACAGACCTAGATGGCTACGTTGAGCCGCCTATTCAAGGTCACCCGTCAAGCCCTAATAGCAGTCCCATCGCTAATGTATGTATCGCGTTAAAGGCTACTTAACGCGCGTTAAGTACGCGTTACACGTTGTGGGTTCGAGCGTTAAATCGGCGTTAACGGAGAATGTTAGGGTGTTAACCCGGCGTTAAACGTGAGTATTTGTAGTAAAAAAAAATGCAAAACACTCCCTCCCAACGGATACTATCCGTTGCATTCAAAAAAGTGGGGAAAATGATATGGATATCCTCACGCGGGCGAAAGAAACATATCGTAAGGAGAACAAAGGGGCCTCGTTTAATAATGAGGCGGCTTGGAAAATTTTGCGTGCTTATAAAAAATGGGACGCACTGGATCCGGTTGATTTAACCGGTGATATCCCAAGGCAAGCAAACGAGGCGTTGTATGGTCATGATGCACAACCACACCCGATGGGAAAAATGCGGGCTGCTAAGAAACAAAAATCTGAGACAACGGCAAGCACCGGGGGCACGAGTACTGAAGGATCTGTTTCGTCGGCCCAATTCGGGGACACTTTGCGCGAGAAGTATCGGGCTAAACGTGAAGATGCGTCCATGGCTTACAAAGCGACCGCTGAAAACCAATACTCAGCGATACGGACGAGGGAGTTTGAGTTTTTGTTGATCGACACTACTGGCAGGGATCCACAATTTGTGGCGATGGTGAACGTGGAAAAAGACTGAATCATTGAAAAATACGGGTTGCCAAAGCGTACGGAATGAATAAACGTGTTNTAATAAATGAAGTATTAGTTTTAGTTTAGGGTTGAATTTGAAAATATTTGAAAATTTGAGTTAAAGTGAGTTAAGGTTGAGTTATGAATGTGGGTGTTTTTTTGTGAGTTAGGGTGAAAGTGTTAAAGCTGATGTGGCGCTGACGTGGCACTGAGTTATGTTTTGACACAAGTTATGGATGGGAGTGCTCTAAGAGCATGCACAACAATAACTTGAGTTAAAGTTTAACACGGTGCCACGTCAGCGCCATATCAGCTTTAACCTTTTCATCTTAACTCACAAAAAAACACCCACAATCATAACTCAACCTTAACTTAACAACAATTTACAAAAACACTCCTTCATTTAGGGGGTAAAGTGAAACATTTTTTTCTTTTACAAACACCACCTTAACGTGAGTTAAGGGTTTAACACGGCACGTTAACACAGCCTTAACACCGAATCGTGCAAAGGCTAACGCACCTTAACGCGGGTTAAATTTCCCCTTGATGCAAGAAATGCGTTACCTCTGCAAGTGCTCTAATATATTTATATATTATTTTCGTCCCTTCCGCTGTGTAATCTGTTTATTTATTTTTTTAATCAAGCCAACAATTGTTGGCTTTTTTGGCTAAGTATCAATTATGTACATTGATATCACAAAGATGTCATCAGACATAGCCTTGTTATCGTTGATCGATGGTTGTTATGAGTGCTAGTTTTGTTTCGTTGGTTGAAGTTAAAGGTCCATCTCCTTTGCATACACTATTATCAACATGATTACAAATGCTTTAATGTTATGCATGATGAAATACAAGAAGATTTGTTGTAGTGTTAAGAAAAAATATATATATAGTTATTTAATTGTTTTTTTTTTTTTTTTTATGTCGAATCCAGGGTATTAATTCCTGAAACGATTTTTATTGGTGTCGAATCGAAGGTTCTTATTCCCGAGACGACTTTTGTTGGTGTCGAATCTAGAGTTCTTATTCCCGAGACGACTGTTTGGGATACTTTGGTTTATCCTTCGGATACTTCGGTTATCCTTAAACAAAAAATTAGAATAGAGGATACTTTAGGTTATCCCGTTTTATATTGGTTTATTGTTTTATTTGCTTTCTTAGTTTACTACTCCAGTTCGAGTTTTCGCGATTTCGCCTCTCGAACTGCCGGGGAGTATTAGTGGATAATTATGCCAAAGCCCGGTTTGTGGGTTTTGGGAATTAGGGTTTTACCATTATAAATAATGGTTATCAATAAAGTTATACGTACGGGGTTTATAATGTTCTAACATAAACTAGAAATTTCTCTAATAAATCGGTTAAATCCGTAATTTCTATTATTGGTAAAAGAGTGTTGCTTCTTTATAGTAGAAGGCACGCAGAAAAAATATTAAAAACAAATGGACCGTTGTTTTTGCTTATTCAAAGTTGCATTAGTAAACGGCGATAAACCTACTATATTAGGTAGAGACCTAGCTATAGAAATATAGACGAGCAGCATACAGAGATATGGTAAATAACAAGTAAATGAGCTAAAGTCATATTCACTATTTCTGATTAAGACTGATCAAAGAACTCTAGTGAGGGGTTAATGATCGAGCCCATGTCGTTGATTACAGTAAGTTCGACGTTATAGATGAATTTCCCGATCATAATAGGCACCCTTCTGATTAACCCTACGAAATTGAATCCCTTATATGTAAGTTGCTCAGCAAAAGCCTCGTTGTATAAGGAAAGGGAGATTGCATTCATAGGGTAGTTGGGGTTGTAACACCCCCATTTTTCACTGATCGCAGCGGATAAAGTGTTTGGGGCATTACTCATGGAAACAAAGTCAAGATAATAGAAAACGACTCGAAAAGAGACGTTTTTGAAAAAGGTTGTTATCATTCATTTATTCATCAGAGTTTTTACAGCAAAAAATATACTTTTACCAAAAGAGAGGTCCCTAAGATACGTTTTATGACACAAAATTGATGAATGATAACTATTCTGGACGTCCTCATGTCCAGTGGTTCTCCGTGCCAGGGTTCCTATAGTGCCTAATTACCTAAGATAACATGCTTAAAAGTCAACACGTATGTTGAGTGAGAGTCATAGGTTTAAAAAGTAAAGAGTAAATACAAGTTTCATATAGTTCAGCTTAAACTCTATGTGTGGGAAAGGGTTAGTGTTAGAAATAAGGTATATTGCACTAAGCTCATGAACCACACGTTAACGATCCGGGTCATGGGGTCTGCAGACCAAACCATGAGGGGATGGGAAGGATAACTTGCCAAAGTTAAGCCTTCAGTGGGTTCAAATATAGTACTTATTGGTACCACCTAGTGGGGTGTTAATACCAACGGGAGTTGTCAAACTCCAATAGATCTATCAACTATATTCGCATTCGTTTGGATAAAACCTTCCAAACGATTAGATTCATGAATTTTGGGTTATGTAATGATGGCTGTTAGTTTACTCGTGCAATATCCAAAGCAAAGACTTGTATTTGGTTTTAAAGCATGTATCCCCCTCACATGGTTTGTAAAATATTTAAAAAGCATTTAAAAAGGGTGTGAGGCTAGGAAAACTCACCTGAGTCTCTAGCTAGTTTAAGTAGGGGTTTAGACAACTTACTCACGTATCCTGGGTTAGGGGAGGGCTTACCAGGGTTTCTAGGGTTTTCTAGGGTTTTCTAGGGTTTCTAGGGCTCGTACGACTTCAAACAACAACACCACACGGCCAAGGCCTTGCTACTCGTTTCCTACTGCTTCAAAAGACTTAGTACTACATAAATGTGAGGTAGAGATGAGGGGGAGAGGTGTGAAGAAGAAATGAGGAGAGGAGGGGGTATTTATAGGCTCGATATGGCGGTTTGGGGTGAAATGGGTGACTTAGGTGTCACAGAGGGGGAGGGGTGAGCAAGCAAGGCTATGGGGGCTGGTGGCAGGTCTAGTAGGTGATGGGGATGAGCTATGGTAGCTAGGGGGCTGAGCTCTAGGCCGGTTGTGGTGGTGTGAAGCCGTGAGAGGCGGTTTGAGCAAAGGAGGTGACAAAGAGGTGCATCACCTACTTGCTTGGGTGCTTAGAGGTGCTAGGGTGCTAGCTTAGTTATATTAAGGTGTTAGGGTGGTTGCTTGTTTATATTAAGGTGCTTAAGTAGTATAGTTTAGGTGTTTAAGTCAAGTTTTAATCTAGTTTTGTTTTATAAGTGTTTAGGGTTTTATCTTTGTTTTAGTATCTTAATTAAGGTCCTAATGATGTTTAGTAACTATTAGTAGCTTATACTAAGTGATGGTAGCTTATGGTAAAGTTTTAACCTAGTTTTGACCTAGTTTCGGGAAGTTATGACCTAATTAAGGTTTTGTGTTTATATGACTTGTACCTAAGTTTCTAGGGGTTGTACTATATCCTAAGGGTTCTAATATATCCTAAGGTATCTATTCTAACTTATATCTAAGTCCTAAGCACTTTGCATGTAAGTTCAGATAGGCAGTTAGGGTTTTAAAACTAATTGTAAACACGTAGGTGCATTTAGGGTTTTCTAGCAAGTATAGGGTAGTATAGTACTAGTTTTCTTAGTAAAAATATATTTATTACCTTGACTTGACATACTATGATGTTTACATCAAGTAAACATAGTAGTGGTTGGCATAGGTGGATACGTGAGCTTGTCTGAGGGTTAGTTAGGTTATAATGATATATTAAAGCAAAAATTTAACTCGGGAAAATCCTATAGGCATTTCTAATCCTAGTGTGCTCTAATAAGGGCCTAAGTTAAGTTAGTAAGGCATTTCTAATCCTAGGGTGCTAGTGAGGGCCTAATCTAAGTTAGTAAGGTATTCTAACCTAAGGGGAAATTAGTAGTTTGTGACAGTCTCCCATCCTGAAAGAAAATCTCGTCCCGAGATTTAACTATGGTTAGTATGTGATGGTGTGAATAGATGGGGATATTTAGCATGGATTTTTGACCTTAACGATAGGAATCCGGTGATGTTTTTTAGATTTTTGACCTCTCGGTCCATAATTTCCACTGGTTCCTCAGTGAAATTGAGCTTATCATCCAATTGAAGCTCGTTAATAGGCACAACTAGTGATTCGTCCGATAAACACTTCTTAAGATTCGATACGTGAAACGTGTCATGTATATTACTTAGTTCATCCGGTAATTCAAGTCGGTATGCCACTGAACCAATTCGTTCTAAAACCTTAAAAGGTCCAATGTATCTCGGACTAAGCTTTCCTTGCTTTCCGAAATGAAAGACACCTTTCCTAGGTGAAACTTTCAACATAACCCTATCTCCGACTTGAAATTCTAAAGGCTTACGTCTTATATCGGCATAACTCTTTTGCCGATCCCTTGCAGCTTGTTAGCGTTGTCGGATTTGAACTATTTTCTCATTTGTCTCATGGATTATTTCCGGACCCGTGAGTTGCACTTCTCCAACTTCAGCCCAGCAGATCGGAGACCTACACTTTCTTCCATAAAGTGCCTCATACGATGCTGCTTTTATGCTAGCGTGATAGCTATTGTTATACGAGAATTCTACTAATGGCAAGTGTTTCTCCCATCCTTTTCCAAAATCTATCACACACGCTCGAAGCATATCCTCGAGTGTTTGGATAGTTCTTTCACTTTGACCATCGGTTTACGGATGATATGCCGTACTCATGTCTATCTGAGTACCTAAGGCCTTTTGCATAGATTGCCAAAATCTGGACGTGAAGCGAGAATCACGATCCGATATAATAGATATTGGCACTCCATGTCGGGAAACTATTTCCTTGAGGTACAACCTAGCAAGGGTTTCCATATCATCTGTTTCTCGTATAGGAATGAAGTGTGCTGATTTTGTAAGGCGATCAACTATTACCCAAATAGCATCATGCCCGTTGAATGTTCTAGGTAATTTAGTGATAAAATCCATCGTAATTCTTTCCCACTTCCAAATGGGAATCTCAGGCTGTTCCAATAAACCGGATGGCTTTTGGCATTCAGCCTTTTATGTTAAACACCTGCCCACATATCTGGCAATGGATGCCTTCATGTCGGGCCACCAATAGTGTTTCTTCAAATCTTGATACATCTTGTCAGATCCCGGGTGAATGGAGTACTTAGATTTATGGGACTCGTGCATTATAGAGTTCCTTAAGTTACCATGATAAGGTAACCATTTTCGACCCTTAATACAACGAGTTCCGTCTGAACTTATCTCGAAAGCCTTATCCATTCCTCGTAAATTCTCAAGTTTACGATCCTTCAATTCGAGGGCTTCATTCTGGGCTTTGAGTATGTGAGAAGGTAGATTCGAATGAAGAGTCATTACTAACGACCTAACTCTAAGTGGTTTGATTCGTTCTTTTCGGCTCAAAGCATCTGCTACTACGTTAGCTTTGCCAGGATGATAACGAATCTCACAATCGTAATCAGCAAGCATTTCTACCCATCGACGTTGTCTCATGTTCAACTCTTTTTGATCAAGAATATGTTGTAGGCTTTTGTGATCAGTGAAAACCGTATACAAATAATGTCTCCATATCCTTAAAGCGAACACTACTGCTCCTAATTCTAGATCATGTGTAGTGTAGTTTTCTTCATGTTTCGTGAGTTGTCATGATGCATAAGCGATTACTTTATCTTTTTGCATTAATACGGCTCCAAGACCTCTTCGAGAAGCATCACAGTAGATGACAAAATTATCGTTTCCCTCTGGTAATGTTAAGATCGGAGCTTCACACAACTTTCTCTTCAAAAGTTGGAAAGCTATCTCTTGATCTTTTCCCCAGTCAAACTTCCTGTTTTTCTGGGTTAGCTCTGTCAAAGGTTTAGCTATTTTTGAAAATCCTTCAATAAACCTTCGATAGTAGCCTGCAAGTCCTAAGAATTGTCGTATCTCTCTAGGATTCTTAGGTTGCAACCAATCCTTAACGGCTTTGATTTTTGTTGGATCGACACGAAGTCCTTGTTTATCTATCATGTGTCTGAGAAATTGCACAACGCTAATCCAGAATTCACACTTTGAGAACTTTGCATAAAGTTTCTCCGTCTTAAGAAGTTCTAGGATTATTCTGGGTTTAGCGTGCTCTTCCTCATTATGTGAATAGATAAGGATATCATCTATGAACACTATAACAAATTTATCCAAGTATGGTTTACACACCCGATTCATGAGATCCATGAAAACCGCTGGTGCGTTTGTCAAACCAAATGGCATAACTTGAAATTCATAGTGCCCATATCTCATTTTGAAAGCGGTCTTAGGGATATCTTCTTCCCTCACTCTCAGTTGATGATAGCCTGATCGTAAGTCGATTTTTGAGTATACGCTCGAACCTTGTAGTTGATCAAATAGGTCATCAATCCGGGGTAATGGGTATGGATTTTTGATAGTAAGTTTGTTCAATCCACGATAGTCGATACACATCCTCATAGATCCGTCTTTCTTCTTTACGAATAGGACAGGAGCTCCCCAGGGTGATGTACTTAGACGTATAAAACCTCGATCGGTTAATTCTTGGAGTTGTTCAGAGAGTTCCTTCATCTCTGAAGGGGCTAACCTATAGGGGGCTTGGGCTATAGGTGTTGCTCCGGGAATTAAGTCGATTTGGAATTCAATTTTACAAATCGGAGGTAAGCCAGGGAAATCCTTAGGAAAAACTTCTGGGTATTCCCTGACTACAGGGATCTCCTCCAGTCGTTTTTCGTCTGCTTAGTCTCCGTTACTTGAACCACAAAAACTTGACAACCTCGTGACATGCATCGTTTTGCTTTGATACATGAAATGAAGTTAAGTCTAGTTCTACTTTGATCTCCTCGGATAGTAAAAGTCTCACCGTTGATAGGTACATGGATGATTTTCTCGTCACAAAGAATCTTTGCTTGATTCTTGGACAACCAATCCATTCCCACAACAACGTCAAAACTACCGAGCCTAATAGGTATGAGATCGATCTCAAAGTGGTGGTTAAGTAATGTTAGGGTACAACCCTTAATGACCGTGTTAGTACTAACTAAGTTTCCGTCGGCCATTTCTATCTCATAATAATTATCTAAAGCTATGGGTTTTATCCTAAGTCTAGAGGCTAAGGGTATAGATACGAAACTTCTATCTGCTCCAGAATCAAATAATATTTTAACTAAATGATGATTTAA
Source organism: Artemisia annua (assembly GCA_014162995.1). Lineage (NCBI taxonomy): Eukaryota > Viridiplantae > Streptophyta > Magnoliopsida > Asterales > Asteraceae > Artemisia > Artemisia annua. The sequence goes on along the minus strand of LBNU01029977.1, from coordinate 34,693 downwards.
AAGAAACTTACCCGTGACTACGCTGGGATCTTGTGGATCATTCCTATCCTTCAACATGTATGCTCTACCCTGGGCACCATCAGTATTCCTCTTTGGGCATTTATTCATGTAATGACCCTTTTCCCCGCAAGTATGACAAATGACTGTTGCTGGTGATGGATTTCCTCCAGCAACTGGTCTTTTGTTCTTGCAATCCTTTGAGTAATGGCCCACCTTGTTGCATATGTTACATTTAATGACACAAGGCCCTGTGTGATGCCAGCTGCATCTCCTACATAGAGGGGCACTTCCAGCATACCCACTTTTCTCATTTAAAGTGGTGGCATAAGCTCTTGTATTATCTTGCCTTGGTTGAGGATAGGGATTCGTATGATTACCTCCGGTGTTATTACGGTTACTACCGAAAGCTCTCCCATCGTGGAACTTTCGCTTATTATCGTAGGGCACTAGCACAGGGTTGTGCTTTGTTACTTGGTCCATTAACCTTAAGGTTATATTAATGGCCTCCTCTAACGTTTGAGGTTTAGAGGCTGTAACATTCCCTTCGATACTCCGGGGCAAACCTCCGATGAAAACTTCTATCGTCTTTTCAACAGTTGGTACCATTGTAGGGCACAAAGTAGCCAACTCTTGAAATCTCCTAATATAAGTTTTAACATCGTTCCCCTTCACAGTCAAGTTATAAAATTCATCCTCCATTTTCTTGACTTCTGTCCGAGGGCAGTATTTCTTAATCATAAGTTTCTTAAATTCAACCCAAGATAACTTATATGCATCTTCTATTCCTGTTGATTGGGCATATGAGTTCCACCAAGATAACGCTTCCTCAGTAAGCGTTCCCGTTGAAAACTTAACCCTACAATCCTCTGTACAATTACTTCGAGAAAACACCGGTTCACATCTCTCAAACCAATGAATTAACCCTATGGCCCCTTCTGTCCCCTTGAAATTGAAGGGCTGACAGCTTATAAATTCCTTGTAGTTACTCTTCTTCACTACAGGGATTTCAGGGTTTCTAGCCATATTTGCATCCCTAGCTCCTAGTGCTGCAGTTACACTGTCAGTCACTAGTCGCTAGATATCTTCCTGAGTCATAGCGGGAGTAGTAGGAGTGACGGGTGGAGTAGTTCTTGTACGTGCCATTCAAAGGTAAGATATGGTATGAATTTGTTATAGTTTATGTTTTAAGTGCTGAAAGCACTCTTCTGATACCGGATGGGTTTTAAAAAGAACAAGTTCCTAGCAAGAATCATTGTGGTTCACCGAAAATAGTTCCCCCCCCCCCAGTCTTAAAGGCATAGTGATTCTAAGTGATCCTAAGTTTTTACTATTCCTAGGTATGTCTACTTGTTTTAATTTTTCCTAGTCGTTTTAGTTTTTAAGTTCCTAAGGCAATCTAGTGTATTCTAAGGCAATTGGGGAATCCTAATACGGGATACGAGTTTTAAGAAAAACTTTTTTTTTTTAATAAAAACCTAGCAAGTACCCGTTTAACTAAGTTATCTACCTATATTATCTAACCCTATAACTTTATTTTTGCTCTAGGTTACTCTTGAGATCTTGAATAGCGTCCAAGAGTTCGTCTATGTCAGACCTATGATTATCCCTAAGATCCTCGATAATCATTTCGATGGTGGAAAGTCTAACATGTGCGGTGCTTACTTTGTCAGAGTGTCCTTCATACTTTGTTTGTAACCTAAAGACTTGATTACGAGTTTTCTCTAGTTCATTTTCTAACCTATTTCTACCTATTCCTAATTCCCTAATCCTAATTTCTACTTCTTCCATTCTTTCTAAAGAAAGTTTATCTAGATGACTAAGTATTTCATCTATTTGTTCATCATGCCTTTCTAAAGGTGTTTTATACGAACTACTACCTATATGGAACCTAGGGGAGGTGATGGTGGTATAAAACGTATTTTTTTAAGGGGAGGTGAATCTATTTCGGGAACATGATGATCTTGACTAGTATAGTGGGGTTTAGGTGGGGTAGGGGTTATAGTAGGTACAGTGGGAATGTTTCCACCATATGCTTGCATATACCCATTATATGCTTGCATATAGGGGTCATTTGGGGAAAGTTCTAATCCGAAATTAGTTAAGATATTCTGGGCTAATTCTTCCGGAGAATTAGAACAAGTCGATGAGTGAGTAGGAGTAGCCGGAGCATACTCATCACCATCGGATGAAGAATCCGTCTCATCGGTATCCAATACGATGATAGGATTGTTAAAGGATGACATATCTAACTGTAATTCCCGAAGGAATCTCTTAGAATAATTCTAACCTAAATAAGCATTTTCAAGGCAATTCTAATAGTGGGAATTCTATCCTAAGGGCAATAGTGAGATATCTAATCCTAAAGGCAATTCGGGGGTTCTAATCTAAAGGCAAGTTAGTCTAAGGGCAAGTTAGGGATTCTAAACTAAAGGCAGTTGGGGATTCTAAACTAAAGGCAGTTGGGGATTCTAACCTAGAGGTAGTTGGGGATTCTTCTGGCACGGAGGACCTTTTTGAAAAAGTGGTTATAGTTTTAGGAAAAATCCTTTTGTTCTCTATAACCAAGGCTCTGATGCCAATCTGTAACACCCCCATTTTTCATTGATCGCATTACTCATGGAAACAAAGACAAGATAATAGAAAACGACTCGAAAAGAGACGTTTTTGAAAAAGGTTGTTATCATTTATTTATTCATCAGAGTTTTTACAGCAAAAGATATACTTTTACCAAAAGAGAGGTTCCTAAGATACGTTTTATGACATAAAATTGATGAATGATAACTATTCTGGACGTCCTCATGTCCAGTGGTTCTCCGTGCCAGGGTTCCTATAGTGCCTAATTACCTAAGATAACATGCTTAAAAGTCAACACGTATGTTGAGTGAGAGTCATAGGTTTGAAAAGTAAAGAGTAAATACAAGTTCCATAGAGTTCAACTTAAACTCTATGTGTGGAAAAGGGTTAGTGTTAGAAATAAGGTATATTGCACTAAGCTCATGAACCACACGTTAACGATCCGGGTCATGGGGTCTGCAGACCAAACCATGAGGGGATGGGAAGGATAACTTGCCAAAGTTAAGCCTTCAGTGGGTTCAAATATAGTACTTATTGGTACCACCTAGTGGGGTGTTAATACCAACGGGAGTTGTCAAACTCCAATAGATCTATCAACTATATTCGCGTTCGTTTGGATAAAACCTTCCAAACGATTAGATTCATGAATTTTGGGTTATGTAATGATGGCTGTTAGTTTACTCGTGCAATATCCAAAGCAAAGACTTGTATTTGGTTTTAAAGCATGTATCCCCCTCACAGGGTTTGTAAAACATTTAAAAAGCATTTAAAAAGGGTGTGAGGCTATGAAAACTAACCTGAGTCTCTAGCTAGTTTAAGTAGGGGTTTAGACAACTTACTCACGTATCCTAGGTTAGGGGAGGGCTTACGAGGATTGATTGATTTAAAAACCAATTATATCCTTTATAGTCCAAGTATTGATCAATGAATAATCAAAACCCGGGTCGTGTCCGCGTGAAGGTGAATGGAATCGTGATATTCGATTCATGAAATCATGTTTGTGAAAAAGTGAAAAGAGAAAGTTTATTTAGTTTTATAGCTAATGATATGAAAATGCAATCAAAAACAAGTATTTATGCACAAGGTACAAGTGTGATAAGCACAAATGTTAAAAACCGTAAACGTTAACTAATTAAAACGTCTACGTAACAAAATAAAAAGTAAATTTTAAGCTAGACTAAACCTACGGGCTCAAATGAAATTTTTAAAACTTTAAAATGATAAAAGAAAATTTTAGGAAAAGAAAAATATTATTTTGACTATTTATTTATTTATTATGAATTAAAAACTATTTTTGTATTTTTATTTAATAAAAGAAAACTAAACTAATTATGAAATGACAAATTTATTCTATAAAATTATTTTCTAAAAATCTTATTAAACTGAAAATGAGATTTAAAAATAAAATCAGAAACTATTTTTGCCTTTTTGTGATTTATTTTGATTTAAAAACTATTTTAAACTATTAAAAATGATTTTAAAACTAGAAAAAATCAAAAGAAATAGCAAATCAAATCAAATAAATCTCAAATTTTTACAGAAAATCTAAAATATTATTCTAAAGTTACTGTAAGAAAAACTTTTTGAAACAATAAGCACTGAAGTGCTTATTGGGCTTATTTCAGCTTATATCAAGTGCTTATTTATAAGCACTTGAAACAAAACTTTACAAAATTGACTCAGAAAAGTTCTAATACTCAAATAAGCTCATACAAATCAAATCAGACCCAAGATGTATACAGATTCAAACATTTGAAGGCCAAGCAGATTCAAATAAGTATTTATAAGCACAAAATAAGCACAAAATAGAACCAAAAGGCACGGGACTAAGAAAATAGCTAAAACACACTGAAACAAACTCAATACAAGCAATGAAACCAGGATTACAAACTAAACTATCAAATGCAATCAACATTAAAAATCAGCAAAGACTCTAAAAATCCCTAACTTGCAGACAAGATTAAGCACCTCAAATAAGCTGAAATCTATAAGCTAAAGGGGGCAAAATGAATAATACCAACCAGATAACACAAAAATGGCAAAAGCCCTATCACAATATCACCAATTGACCCCTAATTTTAGGCTGATTCAGATAACAAACTCATTCTTAACTGCAATACACACAGTATATGCTGACTTTTTATAATCTCAGCATAGTTGACTTATTTGATCTTAAATCTACTCTAGTTAATCTAACATGATGTTATAAGCTAATGTAACTCTAGATTAGGCTAGTATAACTAATATGTTTAACAGATTCAAGGACTGAACAATTTTGAACAACAACAGTCAATTGATTAAAAATGGTATTAAGAGCAATATGACTCTTTGCAAATGACTAATCTGATTTTATGCATTATCAACTCTAACATACTCCTAAGTGTAATGACTGAACAAGTGAATACCACTAAAACTCAAGCAAACTCTATGAATCACCTTATGCCAAACACTAGCACTATCCACTGATTACACTATAACACTGAGATATAAGCTCATGAACACCAAACTAATGCTCAATCTACATCACATATCATCAACTGAGATCAAAACAACCAGAAGCTACAGTAATACACACAAATTCAAAGAATCACAGATCTACATTCTACTGCAGAAGCATGCTCAGATTCAATCAAACAAGAAATAACAGTGATCAATATAGCTCAAACACAAACTATTTAGCTCACTAATGATCAAATAATACTGATTGAATCACAGAACAAGCAGATGAATCAGTTAAACTATTTATGCAGCAAACATGAAACTAACTACATATAAAAGATATAAAGGACTATAAAATTAAATTGAAAGCTTACAACTCAATTCTCAGCTTTCTGAGAACCTCCACAAGCTAGCCTATCTTTGAGATAGGCTCCAAACACCACTAGATCATCACCATTAATCTCAGTTTGACTTTTGTTGACCTAATGTATTTTTGAATGAATTCAATGATTTGAGCTACAATTGAGTCTCACAAGAGCTAAAAAGCTAATGTGAGCTTATCTATACTACAATAAGCTTGGTTGCAAGCTAGATTTAAGAGTTTGAAAACATTTTTTTTTTATTTTTTATATTTTCTGTTTTTTTATATTTTTTATATATTTTGAGAGCAAATGAAAATGGAAATGTTTAAAGGACAGCTTAAACAAGCTTCTGAGAAGCTTGTTGAATAGAGAAATATCTAAAAGATTAGTGATTAAGCTACTGAAGCAGTAAGAATTTAGTAGAAAGACAAGTAAATTCAAAAGATTACTTCAATTTTATTACTGAAAACTAGAATTACAATGAAATTGAACTGAATTACATGAACTAATTACTCTAAAAACATTTTAGCAGCATTTCATTACTTAAAATCTACATACAAAATGAGTAAAAATGACTGCTATATATAGGTGAGGAGAGGTGAGGAGAGGGTAAGGTATCCAATGCTGAGAGATACGTCTAGAAGCTTGTGTCATAACCCTTGGATCATTTTGTGTTTCTTCAATTCAATCAGAACCGTTAGATCATCTGGTGTGAGGTGGCACCACCAATCAGAATCCCTCAAATTGACATGTTGGCAATCCAAGCGTGCACCCATTCTCTGTCCTTGTCAGATAGTGTCAGAACGTTCTAGAAATGGGATCCAATGTGTAAGGAATGACGTGCCTTGACCAATTGGAAACTAACATGTGTCCACGAAGCCAATCATTATCTAATCATTACTTAATCATGCTCTGAGCACGTGGGAAAGTCTTCTAGAAGGTTGGGTGAAGGGTAATTGTAGGTTAATTAAAGTGGGATGTGGTAATTTGGATGATGGTAAATTTAGGGTTCTTGGTGGATTTGGGAACGGGTAGAAGGGATGAAATTGGGGGGCGGGAAAGAAATTTTTTATTGTTTTTCTTATTTAACCGTGGGTTATAAGGTGTGATGGTGGGCTTGGGTACTTTTAAAGGGAAATGGGCTTGGGGTAAAAGGGTTATTTTATATTTTGGGTTTATGGGTTAACAGGTTAAGTGAAATGGGTTTATGAATGGATTTATGAATTTGGTTTAAGAAATTACAAGGACCAAAGATGTAAAGTGACAAACTGCAAGGGCTGAAATGGTAATTTCTCAAACTTCTTCAAGGGACTTGTTTTGCCATTCTTGAATAGATGAGGGATCCTTGTTGACTTTTCTTCAAATGAATTTATGAAGGATCAAATGTGTCAACTTTGAAAGTGCAGGGGCCATTCTTGCCAATTCATCAAATTACACTTCAAGGTCAATCTTGTATTTTCTTCAAACTTGAGGGACTTCTTTGGACAATCTGAGCACATCTTTAACTTTTGAATGCCAAGCTTTGACTTTCCGACTCGTTCCACTCTCGTGCTCGTTTTTGCCGGTTTTTGCTTGATTTTTGTCCTTTTGTGAAATATCCGACCCTGCACAATCAAAAACATAAAAACACACATTCTTTGGCATTTGTTAGCATAATTAGTCTTTTTGGGTCGGTTTTTGGCAATGAAAAGGTATGTGAATTAACACATACCAAAATCCCCCAGACTAAGGTATTGTCATGTCCTCACGCAATGTGATCAAATCATGCTTTTGAGATAAATAATTTCAAAACCTCTTTTTACTAACTTTAAAAAGTAGCAAGAACGTTCAAAAGTGATTTCAAAATCATTTATTCCCTAAAACGCCCCGTTTACCCATTTTATTCCATATACTAACTTTACACTACTTTTTTTTTCCAACTTTATTAATGTGACGGTATGATGACTTTCATTATTTAGCAATAACGTTTAGGGTCATAGAGTAGAAACAAAATTCAAAGAATAGTGACCATAAGGATAAAATTCGTCATCCTTGATTTTTCACAAGTCCCCAAACTAAGCTTATGAACAAGATCACCGTTTACTTACAAGTTAGATGTCAATACTACTCATCGTAGTTACTTGTGTAAAACCCCTTGCTCCCATATATTAGTGTATCTATTTATTTTAAATTAAGTTGAGAAATGAATTGCTTCATATTTTCTCATTCCAATATGAATTAGTCCGATAAAGATACCAAGAATTCTAACGCTAAGTAGTTAGCGATCTTCTCTTAAGAAAATTTGCTTTAAAAATGAGGTCCACATCAAGGATATTGGATACATACATACAAAGACTTTGGAATACATCAAAATAGACATAAGTTGGAGAGTACTTTCACGTGCACCTCATGCGCCCGATCTAGGATCATTCGCATGCACCTCACGTGCTACCACTACTACAAAAAATGACATGGAGACTGGTTAGAATGGCTCATGGAAAGTGGTTTTGGAACCACTCTCTGTGAGGGGGTATCTCTATAACCGAAACATATAGAAACCGGTTTTCCAACCGGTCTCTATTAGTCACATCGAGACCAGTTTACACTCCGAACCAATCTTTATTATATAGTAAACAAGCAGGTTGTATTTGTGTGAGAGACCGGTGTATATCATGAAAACCAGTTTCTATTATATATATTTTTTACAAAAAAAAAAAAAAAAAAAAAAAAAAAAAAAAAAAAAAAAAAAAAAAACCCAAAAAAA
>LBNU01029977.1:8800-26119 GCA_014162995.1 Artemisia annua | reverse complement strand
TCCCATTTTATATGAAGTCGGAACCAGACACAAGCCTTTGCTTCTCAAGTTATATCAGTGTAATTCCTGTAAAACCATAACAAATAAATCAATGGTTTTGGCACCAACTGGGTCATAAAACAAACAAGTCGAAAAGCTTGTATAATGGGTCATATGATTTGGCGTAGCTGATCCCAGGCTTTTTAAACTATGCAATATAGTATTATTTTGGTATAACAATCAAAGAAACTATGATATAAAAGAAAGGGAGAGGATAGTGAGATAGGAAGTGGAAAACCTTTACATGATCGTGAAGAAAATGTATGTACTCCATTGCCTTAAGAAGTACAGAAGCAGTAACTTGCCCTATGGTGAGACGAGCTGCTGAAGTGCTGTTATCCTTTCACCAACATTCTCTTTTCTTTCCTATTAACAAATTTAAAAACAGTGAAGCTATAATCGTTAATGATTTATGTGTTTACATATTCGAAATGCGCAATGTAAATCACACAGAGTATATCAGTAAATGAACGTCATAGATGATCAGTAACTGACAACTACATATGATTCTGCAGGACGCATATCCCATATAGCAGGACAAAATATGCGAATGGTAGAAGACTGCAATCATGTTAGACAATGGCATGAATCGTATTATACACGAAACATATTCTTTACTATGTTCCTCTTATCTAATTTGTCAGTGTTATATTATCTTTTCCTTTTTCTACATGGACGATTTTAACTTCCCACGGGAAGAGAAATTCTCTCATTTGTCTGGTTTAAGGGTGAATTCGAAAAAATGCATCCTTAAGATCATTTTATATCAGGATGTTCACATACAAAAAAATAAAATATGTTGTAGTCAATTAGTAAATTCAGCCAAGACACTATGGCAAAACGAATGTGTTATGAACCTTGGGTGATAAGATATGACATGACAAGAGGGAGCAAGGAACATGAAGAGACCTTGGAGGACATGGATAAACCGGCCTTCTGTCTTATACCTTATTCACCATGAAATTGAAAACCAATATAACATGCAATCATATACCTTATTCACCATGAAGTTTTATAAGTGATTAAAGCATTCACAAATTATATCAAATTTAACATGTCCGGCTATATTGAAGCATTCTCAATTACTTTAAACAAGTCAGCGACTATGAAATTACTATTTTTCAAGCAAGCCATACAACATTATCTACTATTGAATACAACCACGCATATATAAATTTATAAGAAACCTCAATAGTTACCTGAACGGAAAATTAATGATAGATGAAAATTGATTATATAACCGGTTACCGAAACGAACGTCTACAACCGTGAACCAGCCAGGATCACTTAGCGGAGATGTTAAATCCAAGCAAAATTTCGACCTATTTCCACCTGAAACCAAATCAACCAAGTCAACTTTTAATGTTTTCACTGAGCAATTTATTAAACACCTGAGTAAGACCTAAAAATGTTTTTATTGAGGTATTCTATCAAACACTTGCTTTACAAGTACTAAACTTTTCACTAAGGCATTCTATCGAACGCTTGTGTTACAACTACATATTTTTTCACTAAGGCATTTTATCGAACACTTGCGTTACAACTATTAAATTTTTTCACTGATGGCATTTTGAACAATGATCTATCATGTATGTCTTGCATAACAAATGATAAACTAATGTATAACAAGTTTATTCACCTATTGGAACAAAACAAAGGGATCTTATGAAGTAAATCGTGATAATAAATAGCATGTTGTAATCAGATTCAATGATTAAATCAATAAACTATTCAGTACTTTGCTCTTTTTCACCCTGATTTAATTTCAATATCACAAAGACATAACACAATTTTTTTTAATTCAGAGTATCAAAGTTACCCAAATCATTGAAAGACATATGCTTCACGGTTTAATGTTGGGGTTTGAATAAGGACGATTTCGGAGAGAAAAAAAATGCAAAAATGAGATTACGGAGCAAACCAAGTAGGTTGATGTCAATTTATATTTTAAAATTTTGGAGGGGGGGAATTTTGGGCGCCATTGAAAAAATGTGTGCATAATTTAATTTTGAGCAGAAATTTGGGCGCGTCAACACGAACATAGATATTATACGTAAATTAGTATATACTCGTCTCTTCGGGACAAATTTGATTGGATTTAAAGACCGGTTTTTTACAACGGGGCCAGTTTTTATGCACTTGGGGCAACGAGACTGGTTCTTTTAAAAGAAACCAGTATTTATGACACTCATGCCCCTACTTAATAACTATAGGAACTGGTTTTTTCAAAACCGATTTTCTATTAGGAGGTGTTCATGGCCTTTTGTGTAGTAGTGTACCAACTTTAGTCTTAACACTTAAGCTCATAATCCATAAATCTTCAACATAAATCCTTATTCTTTCTTTTGATTTTTCACTTTTTCATTTTTTTTACTTTTCTTGATATTTTTTTTCCTTTTTCTTGCCTTAGTAACTTTTCAACTCCGAACCTTCACGGTTTCAATCCAAGACCTTACCGCCTTTAGAAGTAAGGATCCGAGGCCCGATCTCAATCCGGAGTCACAAAGCACCTTAGCTCTAATGAATACCGAGCTTTAAAGGGTAGCTCCGAAACCACATACGTACAACTCCATACAACGAAATACAATACAATACAACACAATTGGCGGGTATCCTTGATGTGTACCCAATTTTTCAAGCAAAGATTCTCTTAAGAAGATAAAGAACTAAATTTCGTCAAAACCGAAATATCTTTAATTATTTATACACAAGATATGGGGTGAAACAAGCTAATGGGAACAAAAGACCACAAGTACCTTCGATGAGCTTTAAAGAGAACCACTACTCCACGTATGGCATCTAACTTCTAAATAAACACTATCATTTCTCGCTCTTCGCCTTTTTAAAGTTCTCAAATAATGAGACTCGCGAATACTTAGCCGATAATCAGCCACACATATTTAAAGTCAAATACGGAAACTTGCAAACTCTAGAAAAGAATTGTTGGGAATTATGCTAAGTAAGAATTCTGCTGATGGATTCTGCTAAAGATAACTTTCTGCGGAAGAATAGTTTCAGCGTAGTGTGTTTCTGCGGATATAGATAAACCACGTATTTTGTAATTTAGTTAGTATATGCATGAGTTTTATTAGGAGAAGATAATGCATATCTTTTATAGTTTATAGATTATACGTTTCTTGTGAAACGGTTTAGGGTTAGGGTTCCTTATCTATAAAAGGAACATCTTATTATATTTTATGTACGAGTTTTGATAAACAAGTTTTAGCTTTTATAAAAAGATCCATAGAGGATCAAAGAGTTCTTAGTATTCTGTGTTATTACTTGTGTTTGTTTCCGCTTTAGAATACAAGTATTGGAGACTTTCTATTAGTGTGTTTGTGATTACATAAACATTGCTAACGATTCACAAGTGCTCAAAGATCTATCAAGGTCTAAGATTCAACAAGTGGTATCAGAGCCTCGGGAGAGTCTCTGTGATACTAAGAACATCACCTTCTTACACACACATAACCAAAACAACCAACCATCATGCATGGATCTGACAATGAGACTGATGTTACACTCAATCAAAACACCACATCCTTACATCAACTCAATCTCACAAACAGTAATGCAAAATTCCCTTACCTCAAGAAAGAAGAGTATGAACTTTGGGCTATGAAGATGCAGAACTGGATCACCAACATTGACTACAATCTTTGGAAGGTGGTCCTTAAAGGTAATAGCCCAAAAAGGACTGGAACAGATCAAGAAGGAAGGTTGTACCATCTTGATCCTACAACTGCTGAAGAAATTCTAGCTGTGCAGAGGGAAAGTAAAGTAAGAACTATTCTCCTTCAGGTTATCCCAGAGGATCACTTGGGTGACTTTCACTTCATGACAGTTGCAAAGGATATCTGGATGGCCATAAAAGCTAGGTTTGGTGGGAATGGGGAGTCCAGAAGGATGAGGAAATCCATGCTCAAGCAGCAGTTTCAAGAGTTTCAGATCACAAAGGAAGAAGGTATCCACAAGGGATATGACAAGTTCCACAAGATCCTGAGTCAACTGAATCAACTAAAAGCCAGGAGAGACAATGAAGATTGCAATGCAACGTTCCTGAGATCCTTACCTCCATCTTGGTTGCAAGTAAGCATTGCACTCAAATCTAAGGGTGGACCGGACATGATGTCTTTTGATGATCTATACAACAAGCTTAAGACTCTTGAGCCAGATGTCAGAAGTCCAATTCGTTCATCCACTCCCACTTACTCAGCTTTTGTCAGCTCAACCTCAAATATGATGCCTCATAACTCAAACCCAATTTCCTCAGCTTCATCTTCATACACCACCACCAAATCAAATACTCAATCACAGTCCAGCAGTGTATTGGAAGATGTACTTCACTCCTTTGTGGCTGACTATGAAAGTCAGCAACAACTATCTTATGAGGATTTTGAACAGGTTGATCCACTGGATATGGAAAAGATGAACTTGAAGTGGCAGGTGGCAATGCTTTCATTAAACATCAAGAGGTTTGAGAACAAGTCTGGAAGAAAGTTTGGATTCAATGGAAGAGATCCAGCTAGGTTTGACAGAAGGAAGATCAAATGCTACACTTGTGGACAGATGGGTCACTTCTCAAGAGAATGCAAGGATAGGAAGACTACTGATGAGGTTAGGTACTCTACCTATCAGCAGAATCAAGGAGATGTTGGAACTTCCAAAGCTGGACCTTCCAAAGCTTTGGTGACTGTGGATGATCATGTTGACTGGAAGACTCATGAACGTAGTGATGGTGAAGCTGATCAGAGTGGATTACTGGCCAGCTGTGATACAGAGGATCATCATGATCAAGTTGCCTTTATGGGCATCTCTCAGGTACAAAATTGTGTGTTTGGTTGTAGTGTCAAATATAATGAGCTTAAGGAATCTTATGATGAATTGAAACCACAATATAATGAGTGTTATAAAGAACTTGAGGCATATAAAAATGGTTTAAGGACTTTAGAAAAACAAAAAATTTGGTTTCAAAAGAATCAGGCTACTTATGAAGAGAAAATCAGTGTGTTAAAAAGAGATTTAAAATGTGCACAAGATGAGTTGATATACACTAAGAAAGTAAATGCTAAATTAGAATCTGACAACCAAGTACTTAAAGAGGAGCTAGATAAGGAAATAGCTACACACAAAAAATGGTTGATATCAGGTGATAATCTAGCTAGTTGTTTATATAGTTGTCAAGCTGTAAATTCTAATATAGGTTTAGGTTTCAAAAAGTATGTTGGATTAGAAGCTAGGAATGACCTTGGTAGGACCACACCAGCAGGTTTAGCTAATTATGTTAAAGAAGGATCATTACATGCTGTGCCTGGACCTATAAGAGGAGAACACATGCCCATTGACCTTTCCACCACTGTAGACTTTGATGGATCACATCATCTTTATGGCAAAAAGTCAAGTGACTTGCCTGACCCTAATTCTAACACTGCTGACTTTGTCTCTTGTTCTACCAGTGACATGTCTTCTGACCAAGGGTCTACTGCCTATACAAGTTGTGATTCAAGTGACAAGTCAGACCTTCCCAAGACCTCACCCAAGCCTTCACCCAAGTGTCCATACAAGCCTGTTAGAGTTGCTGCTGATGATTTAAAGTCAAAGACAGTTTCCTCTGAAGACTTGTTATTTAATTCTTTGCCAAACAATAATTTTAATTCTGTCAAAAACAATTCTGTCAATGTTTGTGGTTTGAATGCTTTTCATGGAACATCTTTCACTGTTAATAAATCTTCTAAAAAGAAGAAATGTTTTGTTTGTGGAAGTAAATCTCACTTGATTAAGGATTGTAATTTTCATGAGCAAAGAATGGGTGTATGTGCTAGTCAGAAGAGACCTAGACCAATGTGGAAACATGTCCATGATATACCCTCTTATGTTCCACAAGCAACTCACTCAACCAGCAGATCCAATTATGCTGATAAATCAGCTTCTGCTGATCAATCAGTTCCTGCTGATACACCTATTTCTGCTGATAGACCTTTTCAACCCAGTAGAAAAAGACAAGTTGCTAGACCATTCTATAGACCTAATAATTCTTACTTTTCGAATGGTTTTTGGCCTAGTTATTATCACCCAATGTATATGGGGTGGGGGGCACCATGGGATACTGCTGTTAAGCCCTCAGCAGGTTGTTCTTGGAATAATAAGGGATATAACTATCAAACAAGGTCCAAGAATAATGGTGGATCTTGTACATCTACATGGCCTAACTCTTATGATCCACAAGGCAGGCTCAAGTCAGTAATGACTTGAGTCTCCAAAGTGTACTTATATTTTGTATATTTTTGTTGTTGTTGTAGGATCATCCCCTAAAAAGTAAAGAAGTTGGCATAGTTGATAGTGGTTGTTCTAGGAGCATGTCAGGAAACAGAGAAAAGATGATTGATTTTGTACCCATAGAAGGTGGAGGCAATGTGACTTTTGGTGGAGGTGATGGTAAAATCACAGGGAAAGGAACTATTAGAACACCAAAATTGGATTTTGAGAATGTGTATTATGTAAAGGAACTGCAACACTTCAACTTGTTCTCAGTATCACAAATTTGTGACACAAAGAACAAAGTCTTCTTCTCTGAGGATGAATGTCTTGTGCTCTCTAAAGACTTCAAACTTCCAGAAGATACATCAATTCTGCTGAGAGTTCCAAGGAACAACAACCTATACACATTCAACATGAATGATGTCCAACCTGAAGGTGATCTAACATGCTTGGTGGCTAAAGCATCCCTGGATGAATCTACAAAATGGCACAGAAGGATGGCTCATGTGAATTTCAAGACCATCAACAAGCTTTCTAAACTTGGTCTAGTTCAAGGACTTCCTTCTAAAGTTTTCACCAATGAGCACAATTGTGTTGCCTGCAACAAAGGGAAGCAACACAGAGCCTCATACAAAGCAATTACAGCTGTGAGCACTATCTCAGAACCTCTTCAATTGCTCCATATGGATCTCTTTGGTCCAACTCAAGTAAGAAGTATTGATCATAAGTACTTCTGTTTGGTAATCACTGATGATTATAGCAGGTTTTGTTGGGTATTCTTTTTGAAAACTAAAGATGAAACATCTCATATTTTAAAAGAATTTGTTACCCTTGTTGAAAACCAGCTAAATAAAAAGGTTAAAGGTATAAGGTGTGATAATGGGACAGAGTTCAAAAATGCTGTTTTAATAGAGCTTTGTAACTCTAAAGGGATAAAAAGGGACTATAGTAATCCAAGAACCCCACAACAAAATGGGGTTGCTGAAAGAAAGAATAGGACCTTAATAGAGGCTGCAAGATCAATGCTTGCAGACTCTAAGTTACCCACAATGTTCTGGACTGAAGCAGTAAGTACTGCTTGTTATGTTTTGAACAGGGTATCTATCACTAGACCTCATTTCAAGACACCTTATGAACTTCTCACTGGGAAAGTTCCTTCTATTCATTACCTTAAACCTTTTGGATGTCAAGTGACCATTTTGAACACTAGTGATCCACTTGGGAAATTTGATGGAAAAGCTGATGAGGGGTACATTGTGGGATATTCAGCTCATAGTAAGGCTTATAGGGTATATAATCTAAATGCTAAAAGGATAGAGGAGACTCTTAACCTGAGATATCTAGAAGAAAAGACTAATATTCAGGGTCAAGGTCATGCTTGGTATTTTGACCTGGATTACTTAACAGATTATTTGGGTTATACTAGATTTGTTGCTAACCAATCTGCAGGTACACAAGAATATCCCTCTAACAATGCAGGTGTCCTAGATGATGACTCAGAAGATGAGTCTGAGCTTGATGAACAAACCATTGTTGTACCTTCATTTCCTCTTAACCAGTTTGCAGGTAATGGTGCAGAAGATTCTACTGATGAGAATGAAGAAGAGTCACAATATGCAGAGGATCTAGCTAAACTCAAGAAGCAAGAGCATGCAACCACTCAAGAAGCTGAGAGACTTGGTGAGAAGTTTGCAAAAGATGCTGAAGCACTCCTTAGACAATCAGCACAAGCAGTCAGTGGAAACCTGGAAACTGCTGATCGTTCTTCTGACAGTTCACCTGTTTTTCCTGAAATCACCATATCTGCTGACAATACTGCTGCATGTACTCCCATTTCTACTAAGGTTTCTACAGACTTTGGAGAACCTTATACCAGATTTCCAAGTCCTTCAGATCTTGGTAATCACCAACCCAAAGCTGGCATCTTCACCTCATCTTCCTATGACAGTGTTTTTGAACCCACAATGACCAATCTTGATACCACAATTGCTGTCAACCCCAATGCAACAAAAAGGATCAACATTCTACATCCACAGGAAAATATTATTGGTGATCCTCAAGATCCTGTTAGAACTAGAAGCACAGTGAAACAAACTAAGTATGGAGAAGTTGCTTTTATTTCCTATGTCTCAAATCAACAAAGAGACAATCACACAGACTTTCAACATTGTCTGTTTGCTTGTTTCCTCTCTCAAATGGAACCAACCAGTGTCCCACAAGCTCTTGCAGATTCAAGTTGGCTTGAAGCAATGCAAGATGAAATGCTACAATTCAAGAATCAGCAAGTTTGGATATTGGTTCCTCTACCAGATGGGAAGTATGCAATTGGGACAAAATGGATTTTGAAGAATAAAAGGGATGCAAGGGGTATAGTGGTCAAAAACAAAGCAAGGCTGGTAGCTCAGGGGTTCAGGCAGGAAGAAGGGATAGATTATGATGAGGTTTTTGCACCAGTTGCTAGAGTAGAGGCCATTAGGATTTTCTTGGCCTATGCATCTTATATGGGCTTTATGGTTTATCAGATGGATGTGAAAGGTGCATTCTTATATGGTGAGATTGAAGAAGAAGTCTATGTCACTCAACCCAAAGGTTTTGAAGACCCAGATCATCCTGAGTATGTTTATAAGGTTGTCAAAGCTCTTTATGGCCTCCATCAGGCACCAAGAGCTTGGTATGCTAGACTCTCAGCATTTCTGCTGAAGCATAGCTTCAGAAGAGGTGTCATTGACAAAACACTCTTCTTTAAGAAGAATTCCAGGGATACAATACTTGTGCAAGTTTATGTGGATGACATCATCTTTGGCTCCACTAATGAAGCTTGGTGCAGGGAATTTAAGAATTTAATGAAGGGTGAGTTTCAGATGAGTGCCATGGGGGAGCTTACTTTCTTTTTGGGTCTACAAGTTAAGCAGAAACCAGATGGTATATTTATTAGTCAAGATAAATATATAAGGGACATTTTGAAGAAGTTTGGCATGGAAAGTATCAGAACTTCTACTACACCTTATGAAGCTCCTAAACTAAAGAACAACATTGAACCAGATCCTGCTGTGAATGTTCACTTATACAGATCCATGATTGGTTCATTGATGTATTTAACAGCTTCAAGGCCTGACATTACATTTGCTGTGAGTGCTTGTTCAAGGCATCAAGTTACACCACTTACTTCTCACTTGAATGCAGTCAAGAAAATCTTCAAGTACCTCAAAGGCCAACCTAACCTAGGTCTTTGGTACCCCAAAGAGTCCCCTTTCAAGTTGGAAGCATATAGTGATAGTGATTATGCTGGTGCAAATTTGGATAGAAGGTCCACAACTGGAGGTTGTCAATTTCTTGGAAGAAGGTTGATTTCTTAAC
The DNA here is from genome assembly GCA_014162995.1 of Artemisia annua. Lineage (NCBI taxonomy): Eukaryota > Viridiplantae > Streptophyta > Magnoliopsida > Asterales > Asteraceae > Artemisia > Artemisia annua. The sequence continues at coordinate 16,465 of LBNU01029977.1, read as the reverse complement.
AATGCAAGAAACAAACAATAGTTGCTACCTCAACTACTAAAGCAGAATTTGTTGCTGCTGCCAATTGTTGTGGGTAGGTACTTTGGATACAGAATCAGTTGCTGGATTATGGGTTTAATTTCATGAACACCACAATCTTTATTGATAATCAAAGTACCATATGCATTGTTAAAAATCCAGTTTTTCACAATAGAACAAAGCATATTGAGATTAGGCACCACTTTATAAGAGATACATATGAAAAACATTTGATAAAGGTGGTTAAGATTCACACAGATAATAATGTGGCAGATTTATTGACTAAAGCATTTGATGGACCTAGGTTTCAACATTTAGTTGTCCACATTGGGATGTCTAACCCTTGAATGCAAAGTTTGAGGGGAGGCATATGCCTCAGGGGAGGATTATAGTTAGAAACTTTATAGATTGATCATTATTGTAGATTTTGTACATTTTAGGTTACTAACACTAACCATCTAATGTGTTTCTTAGCATATTAGTTTGTTTGTTTGGTTTGCTACTATGTGTCTGTTTTACAGAATACAGGTCTATGTAGTTGCTGGTTTGGATTGTTTGGAACAAGGTCTTGTAAGTTAAAGTTTGTTTCTTCTGAAGAAGTTATTGTTTCTACTGAAGAAGGACAAATGTGATGTTCATTGTTTCTACTGAAGTAAATACAACTGATTCTCCATGTTTCTACTGAAGTGGAATACAAGTGATGCTCATTACTTCTACTGAAGAGAAAGACAAGAAGTGTAGTGAAATACAAATTCAAGTTTTTCATTCATTCAAGAAACAAGTTACAGCTTACAAACAACTTCAAAAGAAAATAAAGACCATTCCTATACATATTCAACTACACAAATACTAAAATTCTATCATTCATATTGCAAAAGCCTGGTGGATATGCATGTCCAGTACGATGAAGAAGCTGAAGGTGAAAAATGGAAGGATGGATTGATGAAAACGTTGATGATGCTCAAGAACCTATGTTTGGTCCCTGGCAACATCATACTATTTAAATTTGGTCTCTAGCAACATCACACAATCTTCTACTCCATTTTCCCTTTCCCCTTTTCCATCATCTCTGTCTTCTTGCCTTTTCCCTTGCGTCCATGGTATGTAGCACCAGATCCTGGAGCAGGAAGACCAATCACTACTTCTCGTGATTTTGGAAGTGGAGGGTTATACTTCCTTGACCATGGCAAAGACGAGGGTTGTAAAGATGGATTGGCCCTTCTGGTCCTTGTTCGAGAGCAAGAAGAAGCCAATTGGATGGACGAAGAAGAGGGTGGTAACTGAGTTCTTTTGGGAGTATGAGGAGGAAGGAAAGATGGGTCTTCATTCTCAAAAGATTCCTCATCAGAGGTTAAAGGTAAAGGAACATTGAGGTCATGCCTCTTTTTGCGAGCCTCTTCCTTGGTTTGCCAAGGTTTCTTAGGGCATCCGGGTGGAAAATAATTACCCCACCCATTGCCCTCTGAAGATGATGATGAATCGGAAGATATCTCAATAGGATTCATATTTGGAGAATTTTTGGATGGTAATTGGGAGGTTATTGAAAAATTAGGGTTTGTTGATAATTGGGGATATTTGATAACTATATCGAGTGATTTGGGGGTATTTTATAGGCAAGGTCAAGGATTGATGGTAATTAATGCGAGTTCGGTGGCACAGTAAATCTCAAGATATTTACTTACGATATTTTTACACTTGCATTGATTCTGCTGATTGACTATTGATCAGCAGATTGACCATTGATTCTGCTGAAGGGTTGATTTTGAAAGTTATTTTACACGTCAGATATGGTCAACAAATTGTTCCGATATTCTTGGCCACGATTGGGTAACTTCCTTCTATAACCTAATTTTGAATCACTTTGCCCAAAATAACTCATTCCCTCATCAAACAATTTAAACCCATTCCCAAATTGATTAAGTCGTAACCTCTCCTCACAAAATCTTCACATGGCATCTCTTTAAGTCAAGAAAGATCATAACAAGGTTGCTTTTCTGACTAAGACAAAAGGCCATGAGCAATATGATCCAATGGTAGAGTTTTTGCAGAGTTCCAAGATTCATTATGCTCTAACACATTCTTCAAATGTCATATATGAATCGTTGGTGAAACAATTTTGGGCAACTGCTGCTAAGAGGTCTGACACAGAGATTGTAGCAACAATTGAAGGAACAGAGTATGTGGTGACTGAATCATTGATTAGGACACAGCTACGTTTGAATGATGAAGGTGGTGTTTATCATACCAACATTGAAGAAATACTTGCTGGCTTAAGAGATGTTGGCTACCAAAGTACTGCAACAGACATGTGGCACAAGAATCAGTTTTGTCCTATGTGGAGATTTTTGGTGCACACATTGCTTCAGTGTATCAGCAACAAGTCAGGAGGATGGGATCAGTTCTATACCCAAGTGGGTTGTGGTATAGTATGTCTTTCAAAGGGTTTGACTTATAATTTTTCTAAGTTTATCTTTGATAATATGATTGAAAATATTCAAAGGAAAAAGCATAAGTTTCTAATGTACCCTAGGTTTTTATAGATTATATTAGGCATAACAACCCAAGAGAAAACCTTTTGTCCCATAGGAGCACTCACAAAGAAAGTTTTTGCTTCTATGAGAACTAATTATGAAGGGGCATTTCACCCTTTATTGCCAGCTATGTTGCCACAAGGCAATAATGATGTTGGTGAGGGTAATAATGCTGATGCTCCACCCTCTCCACATCCTGCTGATGATGGAAATCCATCATCTCCCAGTGTTGCTGCTGATGGTAATCCATCAGTTGCCACTGATGAGGGCCCTTCCATTGCTGCTGAAGCATCCAACGCTTCTCCTGACCAGCCTCCACCATCACCTAGTTCACCCAGGCCTCACACACCACCTATCTCTATTGCTCCTGATGAGCAAGTTCTTGAGGTTGAAGAGACCCTTCAGTCTCTTGGTACACAAGTACCTTTACCTTTTGAACCTGAGATTACTAGAATACCCACACCTAGTCCTGAAAGAGAGCCTTTTAATGAAAGTATTCCTACATTTGAGCCTGTTTCTCCTGAAAGGCCCAATGATGCTCCCATTACCAATGAGCAATCTGCTGGTGGAGATGAGGAGCCTGTTACTCTCACAACTGTATATGAATTGCTTAACATGAATAATAAAGAAGTTGCAGAGTTGAGAAAGGAGCTTGCAGATACCAAATCTTCTCTTGGTGCTGAAATTGAAGCTTTGAAGAATAAGGTTCAGGGGCTAGAAGCACAACTTGGGGAGAAAAGGAAAAGAAACTTGGTGGTTTCTTCTGATGAAGAACAAGAGGGAAGGCAAATGGATTCTCTTGGATTGTTGGCTGATGTGGCTCAAATGGCTGGTGTTCCTTCTCTTAAAGCTGTTGAATCTTCAAAGCAAAAGAAGACTATTCAGTTTCAAAGAAAAAGCAGGAGACAGTATTTGAACAAGGCATCCTTGGAGTCTCTTGGAGTACACAGTGCTGTTGTTAATGATGAAGTTGACAATGAGGTACCAATGGTGAATATTACCTCTGAAATAAGTCAAGAAGCTTCAGTGCCAGCACAAACTTCAGAAGATCCTTCAGTAGTATTTGTTGCTGGGAGAAATGTTGTATTGGACTCTCACATTGCTGGTTCCTCTGCTCAAGTGTTCCTGATGTGGATCTTTCTAGCAAGGGAAAAGATATTTTTGTTGAGGAAGATCTTGGTCAAGATTGTGTGACTGATAAGGAAAGAGCTGAGCAGGCCAGGATGTTGCAAGAGTATAAAGATCAAATGAAGAGTAAGGCATTATTACAAAAGCTTACAGCTCAGTTTACTTCAGATTTGCCTCCTGAAAGACAAAAAGAATTGGATGCATGATGAGACGAAAAGTGTTATGCTTTTAGGGGGTCATTTAACCCCTTTTCGTATAAATGTGATCAAATATTGCCCTAAATCGTTCCTTTTGTCATTTTAGGTACTTTTGAGAGTAATTCTGGAAAACATGCATATTTGGACGTTTTTGGAGCATAAAAGTGAAGAAAACGACAAAGTCTCAAAAGAAGCAGAAATTACAACCTGACGGCGTCAGAGTCACAAGGTGACGCCGTCAGCAAGCCTTGACAAAAGAGTGGAAACCAATTATCAAATGACGGGCCAGAAAGATTTTGGAAATTAACACCTGACGCCGTCAGGTGTTAGAAGTTGTAGGCCGTCAGGTTATGAGTTAAAGAGTGACGGCCCAGAGAGGAATAGAGAGTGACGGCGTCAGAAGTGGATCTAGGCCATCCGAGAAACCTAATGGCGGCGAGCTGACGGCGTCAGCCTCTATAACCTGACGCCGTCAGAATGTAAAATCTATATATAGTTTTCTATTTTTCATTCATTAAGTGTGGAACTTTGTGGAGAACTTTTGGCACCAAACCCTAGACGAATTTTCTGTACTTTTTAGGGTTTCCAACCCTTGGAACCCTCATGCTTAATTAAAGATAAGTCTTCACTTTAATTCAATCAATATGTCTATGTGTTGGTTGATTATCTCTTTTGCTTGTCTTTTAATTAACATGTGTAGCTAAATTCTCTTGTGTTTGCTTAGATCTAATGAAACCTAACTATTAATTATTGGTTAATTGATGTGTTGTTGTTTGTTGGGATGATTGTTCCATCAATGTTAGGCTCAAGAAAACTGGCCAACCTCCTTTATGGTAACGTGCTTGAACGTCTTGGGAAACATGTAGCCAAGGCATACTAGGCTATTAAGGTAGTATTTAACGCATGAGCCACTGTTTACAATCCCTATGGTTGTGCCGTGCATGGCATAGGAGGAGATAAGAGCTCATAGAATTGGAGAGATATGTATGCCACTCCATGAGTTATTAGGAATACACCCTTCATCCACACAAGTAACATACATATCAATTAACCGGTAAAAGATAGTTAGGGAGTAATGAAGTCTAAGTAAACACAACTTTTCTCCATATAGTTTTCACAACCAAATAGTTTAGTTATTTTATTTTATTTGCAATTGTAGTTATTTTGGGTTAGTTGACTAGCAACTAATTCCGCCCACTCCTTCAAAACCGAGATTTTACTTGCTTTCCTAAAAATATAAAAATACAAAAAGAATCTTCCTTCACCCTTAGACCTATTAGAGTAGTTTTTCTGTCCTAACGAACACTATTCCCTGTGAGAGAACGATCAATCCCCCGTACTTACCACTATCCTATACTACATCGGTCAGGTACACTGCCTGGTGGGGTTGTAAGCCTCTTGAGATCCCTCGAGAGGTAAAACCTGTTGTAAGGTCACAAAACCACGCATCAAGTTTTTGGCGCCGCTGCCGGGGAATAGTTATTGTTTAGGTAGAATTTTTATTTTATTAGGTCTACTCACTAGATTCCTTTCTAGTGAGATTTTTATTTTATTTTTCTAGGATTTCTTTAGTCTATCTTATTTCTTCGTGTTTTTGTTCGTAACCTTTACCATCCGCCATCATGGAAGGTGGTAACATCCTTGATCCAAACAACCCACTTCAACCAAACCACCCACCACAACCAAACCAACCTCCTAGACCCCGTACCTTAGGAGATTATTCCCTACCTAGCCACCTTGGCTATCGCAACACCATTGAGCTCACTCAAGGAGCTAATGTCACTCCCTTGCGATCTGACACCATCCGGTTGGTGCAAAGCAGATGCGCATTCCATGGACTTCGTTTCGAAGATCCAAATCAACATCTCAAGGATTTCCTCAAAATCGTAGATTCCATAGACCACCTCTTGGGACCAAGCTAGTCAATGGCTTGAGCGACTTCCCGCAGGATCCATCACCTCTTGGGATGATCTCACAACTCTTTTCCTTGCTCAATTTTTCCCATCGGGGAGAACTACCAAGCTAAGAAAGGATATCTTGATGTTTGAGCAACGTCGAGGCGAAACTCTCTACGGAGCGTGGATTCGATTCAAAGACTTACTCCAGCGAGTCCCTCATCATGGCATCAACCTCTGGCTTCAAATTCAAATCTTCTATGACTGAATCGTCGCAGAACTAGCTATGAAAGCAAGAACCACTAGGTATCGTTGTCCCAACGAGGGTTGAATATGGATCGCGTCACTCAAGACCGTGAGCTATGTGTGATGAATAAGGTTTTAAAAGAAGTTTTGTTTTGTCTATACTACAACGACAAATTAAAGTAAAGGAAAGCGGTAAAACGACATGAAATAAGAAAACAAGTAAGGTTGCATGAATAAAATGACTAAAGAAAGCGGTAAATGAAAGCGATAAGTAAATAAAACGGTAAATGAATTTAAAAGACAATGTGTTTGCAAAGCGACGCGAATAAGTTTATCAAGCTTGAGGTAAAAGTTTGCAACGAGTTATTCTCCTTTCTCGAGATTAGTTGTTGATTAATCTTTTGAAAAGATATTAACTCAAGACGAGTGAATTAATCGTCCAAAGGTTTCGTCTTTGAATAATCAACTCACACGTCTAAGTAATCTTTCGATTACTTATCACAAACGTTTAAGCTCTTACTTAACTCACAAACTCGAGCTACTAAGCAAACACGTTTTAAAAACTACTCGAGACTCATATTAAAAATTTAAAGCGATAAAGAAAATAGAACAAAAGACTTGTAAATATTAAAACATAAAATGTTTTTGTTTTTTAAATTTAATTAATAAAAGAAAAATAAGGTAAACGATTAAAAGAAAATAAAACAAGTGAAAATAAAAATAAGCTAAGTTAAAAAGATTAAAAGAAATTTTGGCAGAGTTTCGTTTAGGAATGAACCAAACAAAACTCCACTCGATAAAACGATGGAGTAAATAAAAGTCTAACTCGACTTGAAAAAGAAATAAGAAAAGAAGAAGAGAAAACAAGACACGACTCAAAATAAACTTGGACTAAAAATAAAGTTGACACAATAAAAAAATGAAACTCGCTAACTAAAAAAATAATACTCGCTATCTAAGTTTACGAAACTCGCTATCTGAATTAGTTTGACTTGGCAAACTCGCTAGTGATAAGTTTGACTTTTTCACTAAACTCGCTATACATTTGTCCTAATTCATACTCGCTACTGTATTTGTCCCAATTCATACTCGCTACCATATGTGCCAAACTCGCTAGCACAATGTTGACTTTTCTAACTTTCCAAACTCGCTACACATAGTGTTGACTCTATACTCGCTATATTAATAAGCTAATACTCGCTATGCATAAAAAATTTAATACTCGCTATTAAACCCTAAAATGAAACTCGCTACTAAACCCTAAAAATAAAACATACTGGACTAAAAAAAAAAAAAACTTTTAACGTGACATAAATTTTATAAAAATAAATAAATAAGACTTGTAAAAACTTGGTAAATAAAATGTAAAGACACTAAAATAAGCTCAAAAATAAGCAAACAAGCCACAGCCTCTTTTGGAAGCCTAGCTTATTTGTATATCTTATCACTTGAAACTAAAAATATGCAAAGTTGACAAAGAAAATGATAAAAGCTTGTAGAGAAGATTAAAAGAAAAGCTTGTAAAGATTAAAGAATTGTAAAAGAAAGCTTGTAAAGATTAAAGGAAAGATTTAAGACATCAAAATAAGCTTGAAATAAGACATCAAAATAAACTTGCATTCAAAATAAATCTACACTAATACATGAAAT
>LBNU01029975.1:111988-122272 GCA_014162995.1 Artemisia annua | reverse complement strand
CATTATTTGGAAACAAGAAAAGTTCTAGAACCCCTAAGGGTTATATATTTCGACCAACACCTCCTTAAGGAGGTTAGGGATGTTTTCTTGGTGACCAAGTTTCATAATCCTATATAAACACATTCAAGGATCAATTATTTTTCACCTCTTGACACACAATTATCCCTAACTTTTCTTTTCCTCTCTTTTGTCCCTAAAACCGGTCGAACACCCCTAGTTCATAAGGGTTTCGATTTTTGTTTTAAACAAAAATAATCTTTGTGTAGTTTCTTGCAAAACCTTAATACGGTTTAATTTGTGTGTACAAGAACGAGGTAATAACTTACTTTAGTTATTATCAAGAGATCGAATAACAAAACGGTAAGGGGTTATTCAATAGATCTAATATAAACCCTAACTAGGGTTCATCTCATTCCTTGAATCAAGTATTGCATGAGGTACGTTCTTATTTATGTTTTAGTTAACCTTTATGTGTTATAGTAGATCCTAGCTTCCGCAATATGTATTATATGATTTACATGCTTAATATGATTATCATGATTATCAAATTCTAACATTATATATATTTCTAAGGCTAGACACGTTATCCGGATTACGACCATGTATTGTTGAAAGTATATTACATGGTCGTACGTTATATTGTGTCAATTCTTCGACCAAACCCAACTCATCATTCTTTAATCGCATTGCATATGCCACACCATGCAACGACTCTAGCATATCATGATTATGCGTATCATCCTTCACCGTCAAAATCCAAAAATTTTGTGTTCGATGATATTTCGCAACTAATCTGAATGGACAATCAGTTTTACATGTTTTGGTTTTCCGTTTTCCACTACCTTGAGGTTCATACTTCCCACCCTTTGTACACCTATAATTTATTTCGTTCATCTGACCGAACAGTGATTTGGTTCTTTTTTTAACAATTACAAAACCGAGCGCCCGAGCTATATTTCGCACCCACTCAGTCATTTGCTCATGAGAATCGAAAACCTGAAAATACATAACAAATTTTATAACGTACTTTTTTTAACTTTTACATTTTTACATTTTTAAAACTACATTTTTACAACTTTTACATTTTTACATTTTTATAACTTTTATTTAACTTTTTTTTACTAATGATATATAACTTTTTTTTACAAAATATATAACTTTTTTTTACAAATATAACTTATACCTTTTTTTTTACTTAACTTTTACAACATTTTTGTTTACTTAACTTATACAACTTTTTTTTACAAAATATATAACTTTTTTATAACTTATACTTTAAAAAAAAACAAAAAAAAAAACAAAACGCGTTAACACGCCCCCCACACACACACACACTCACACATAACACACACACACACACACACACTCATAACTCTTTAACTCTCTCTCTCCATCTGTCACACACTCAACATCTGTTTCTCTCTCTATTTTGATCTAAAAACTTTTTAGATCTAAATCATACTTGTGTTATATGTTTGTGATCTTTTGGTTTGTAAATGTACGAGACATTTTTTTTGACATTTTTTAGAAATTTTATAAACTTAATGAGAAAACTTTTCCTAGACTCAATTTAAGCAAAACCAATACTCAAAATAAGCTATAGAAAAACGCAACTAATTAAAATAAGCAAAAACATATTCTTAGGCTTGTAACTAAAAAGCTAGTTTTGACTCAAAATAACGATTAAAAAGATAAAGATATATGACTTCAAAACTTAAATAAGGCCTAACAAAAACGTAAATAAAAGCTCTGCAAGCTACCAAACCCAAATAAGTCAAGTCATCATAAAAGAGGCAGAAATTTGTTCTCATGCAAGGTGGTGCAAGACTTATAGAGCTGATATTTCAATCAAGATAAGAAGAAAGAAGCTTTGAGTAGATGAAAGAAGATGCAAATAAGCTTGGAAATAAGCAAAGTAAAAGATTAAGACATGTAAATAAAAGCTTGCATAGTAAAAACTTACACTACACATGGAAAATAAACTAAAGTTCTATGAAAAAAAACTAAAAACTAACAAGACTAAATAGGCCATGGGGTGGATTTAAGGGAGTCTAGGTGACTAATTCCCTTGTTGTACATTTGCCACTCTAGCCCTTAGTCTTTATAATTGTATACAAAGCATAAATAGAAGCTACGACACTATCTCTAACTTTCTAAAACAGACTATTAGCTCCTTGTAACTTGACGGGGATGAGCTGACGAGCCTTCCAAAGTCTCAATGATGTAAAGTGATCACTTGCTCGATTTAGAAAGTTATAGCTTCCATTGAATTCAATGAGCTTTGCATCTAAGTGTCTCTTGTACTTTCTTGGAGCCTTGAGAAATAATTCATCTTCACGGCTTCTCATGAGTAGATTGTCTTCTTTGCTTCCTTCTCTTTCAAACTCTTTTCCACATCTCGTGCTCTTTTTGGGCTTTTAGGTTGCTTTTTGTGATGTTTTAGCAATATCCATACCTGCACAGTCATAAACACAAAAACACGATATCTTTGGCTTTTCGCGTTAGTTTTTGGTCTAAAATAGTCTAATAATGGTGAATAAAAGGTATGTGAATAAGCACATACCATACACCATAGAGCATACGACGTGGGGTGCACAAAAAAAAGCTCCTCAAGCTCGTTGGTATGATCATTTACCCTCGGGTACCATGTATACCCTAAATCCCTTAAATGCGAGTAAAGAACTTGAATTGGAGTTCTATCACCTACTCTGGCTCTCCGGAGCTTATCTTTTGCGTTATATATAGTTCTAAGGCTAGACACGTTATCCGGATTACGACCCTGTATTGTTGAAAGTATATTACGTGGTCGTACGTTATATTGTGTCAATTCTTCGACCAAACCCAACTCATCATTCTTTAATCGCATTGCATATGCCACACCATGCAACGACTCTAGCATATCATGATTATGCGTATCATCCTTCACCCTCAAAATCCAAAAATTTTGTGTTCGATGATATTTCGCAACTAATCTGAATGGACAATCGGTTTTACATGTTTTGGTTTTCCGTTTTCCACTACCTTGAGGTTCATACTTCCCACCCTTTGTACACCTATAATTTATTTCGTTCATCTGACCGAATAGTGATTTGGTTCTTTTTTAACAATTACAAAACCGAGCGCCCGAGCTATATTTCGCACCCACTCAGTCATTTGCTCGTGAGAATTGAAAACCTGAAAATACATAACAAATTTTATAACATACTTTTTTTTAACTTTTACATTTTTACATTTTTAAAACTACATTTTTACAACTTTTACATTTTTACATTTTTATAACTTTTATTTAACTTTTTTTTTACTAATGATATATAACTTTTTTTTACAAAATATATAACTTTTTTTTACAAATATAACTTATACCTTTTTTTTTACTTAACTTTTACAACATTTTTGTTTACTTAACTTATACAACTTTTTTTTTACAAAATATATAACTTTTTTTTTTACAAAATATACAACTTTTTATAACTTATACTTTAAAAAAAAACAAAAAAACAAAACGCGTTAACACGCCCCACACACACACACACACTCACACATAACACACACACACACACTCATAACTCTTTAACTCTCTCTCTCCATCTGTCACACACTCAACATTTGTTTCTCTCTCTATTTTGATCTAAAAACTTTTTAGATCTAAATCATACTTGTGTTATATGTTTGTGATATGTGTTCTATGTTTGTGATATATTAGGTTTTGATTCTTGTGTTGTTTTAACAACGTTTTCAAAAAAATTAGGGTTTTAACAACGATTTAAAAAAAATTGGGTTTCTTTGGGTCTGTGGTAGGTGATTATATGATTATTTGTTGATTTTGTTGTTTAATTATCCAGATCTATTAGGTTTTGGTGAAACGCCTAATTTTTAAAATTTAGGGTTTGGGTTTCTTCGGGTCTGTGGTGGGTGATTATATGATTATTTGTTGATTTTGTTGTTTTATTATCCAGATCTATTAGGTTTTGGTGAAACGCCTAATTTTTAAAATTTAGGGTTTGGGTTTCTTTGATTCTGTGGTGGATGATTATATGATTATTTGTTGATTTTGTTGTTTAATTATCCAGATCTATTAGGTTTTGGTGAAACGCCTAATTTTTAAAATTTAGGGTTTGGGTTTCTTTGATTCTGTGGTGGGTGATTATATGATTATTTGTTGATTTTGTTGTTTAATTATCCAAATCTATTAGGTTTTGGTGAAACGCCTAATTTTTAAAATTTAGGGTTTGGGTTTCTTTGATTCTGTGGTGGGTGATTATATGATTATTTGTTGATTTTGATGGTTTCTTGAAACTGCTTTAGCAGTTTTGATGGTTTCTTGAAACTGCTTTAGCAGTTTTGATGGTTTCTTGATGGTTACTTGTGAGGTGGTTCTTGAAACTACTTATGTGAAACTTATTGAGTTGTGTGGGTGCAAACGGGTAGGTTAACACCTTGATCTGCCACCTTTGAGTGGTATGAAAACCTGCTCTGGCCTGCCCCAGTCCACAGGCTCTGTGTTTATGNTTTTTTTTTTTTTTTTTTTTTTTTTTTTTTTTTTTTTTTTTTTTTTTTTTTTTTTTTTTTTTAACTGAGATACGGCAATAATGATTTTAAAAAAACATGATTTTGGCGTGGCATTTCCGAATGGACGGCAAAAAAAACTTAATTTTGCAACCTTTGATGTTGCAGCCATATATGATAAAACTTGCTTATGTGCAACAACTTATAATCTGAGCCTAATGTTATCTCAATGTCTTTTTAATGTGTAAAATGGTGATTACCTGTGTTGTGTAAAATGGTGATTGAGACATTTCAGCAGCCTAAGATATTTGTTGCTTCTTTGTGGTTTGTTACTTGCGGCTTTTAGTAGCACCCTTCATTTGGCTTGTTTAATAGACCCCGTTCTTATAGTAGCACCCTTCACTTGGCTTGTGTTGCTTTGTTTGTGATACTGATTCAGAGTTGCTTTCAATATTGTTGTGATACTGATTATTGATAGGGACCGTCTTTATAACCCCACCCCTTACAATATTGTTGTGATACTGCTTATTTTTTAGTGGGTACTTGTTTTGCTTTGTTTGTGATACTGATGAGAGTTGCTTTACTGCTTTGTTGGATTTGTGATTGAGAGAGTTGCTTTGTGATCTTGCTTTGTGGTGAGGCTCAATATATCACGAGCCTTTGTTGTACCTAACACTTTGAGAATCTTGGTCTTGTGAGTTCCTGCAGTTTGAGAATCTGCTTTTGCCTTTGTTGTAACTTGGGGAATCTGAGATTGTGAACCTTGTGAAACATGTGTGTTTCACTTGTGTTACCTGTGCACTTGTTGTAACTTGGGTGCAATCACTTGTGTAACTTTGGTTACAATCTGCTTGTGTGCAATCTGATCTGTGCACTTGGGTGCAATCTGCTTGTGTGCAATCTGCACTTGGACAAAAAAATGCTTGTGTGCACTTGGACAAATGGTTTTCTAAAAAAGGCGATGACGAATGGTTTTCTAAAAACCGAAAAGATGGCAAAGTGATAATTTTTATCACTTTGCAACCTTCATATCCGAGCCTAATATATTTGTGAGTTCATTATTTTCATAGTATAAGGCGATGACGATTACGTGTTAATCTAAGCCTTGCTTGTGTGTAAACNGTTGTACAATGTGAATAAATCATTGTACTTTTAAGTAATGGGGTGTTTTAATAATAATATTAATTACATTCATAATTTCCTTTAATAAGATTTCAACATTTCAACATTTCAACAATATTGACTTTTCACTTTTCCACTTTGACTCTTTTTCCTTTATATGTAGTATAGATTAAGTTTTGGACTTGTTTGGAACAAGTTTTATTCTTGTTGTAACCCATCATCTTGCAAATTTTTTACTTTATTATTATATAAATTACATATCAAATACAAAATAAACTTACACGATAACACATGTTAATTACTCTAATATATTTTGTTAATTACTCTAATATATTTTGTAAAACTAGAATTATATGCCCGCACTCGCTGTGAGGAGTGGGGTTTATGCAGGGACTGTTCTTGTATCACAAGTAATGGCAGAGATGATTTATGCAATTTTTTGAGACTGTTATTTTTACAATGCAAGAAAACCGGAGGGACATTCATGTAAATTTATGTTACAGGAACTATCCTGGATTTAACGCAAGGACTCTTTTGCAATCGCATGTAAAAGACAGGAATATTTTTTGCGATGATTACATGGACTAGTATTTTTTTTGACGCAATTAACATTAGAGGGATTATTTTGACTTTTCTTCTCTAACTTTACTATTTAATGAATAGTAAAAGACTCTGGTTTTTGTTTATATTCAAAATTAAAATGAGCGGGGTTATACATGTACACATACTTATATTACATATATAGCCTTAACATTACATTCGAGCTAAAGATGAAATGATATTAACAGATGACATCGGAGTAGTTTAATTGACAAATATTTTTGTAAGACAACCCTTGTTGTCGTGCACATGCTATGTATTTTGTCTTATAAAAATATTCCCCGTACTAGTTGTGGGATTTGATAGACGATATAGCTATTCCATGAATGATAATCACAATTAAAAAAACTAATGATCACATTCATTATTTAATCTATAAATGAATAAATTGTACGGAAAATAAACAAGTTTGGTTTAAAATAAAGTGGTTAGGTTCATCCACCATGAGTCTGGACTTAATGCAACACGCTCTGCCGAGAATATAAATTAAAAGTTAGGATATGTACTTGTGATTTGTTAAATTATTATGTACCATGCCTGATTATTGGAGCCTTGGAGGTGATTAGTTTATTTGCAAAATGGATTGGTGACGACGGTGATTAATTTATTGTCATGTACTATCTTACAAGGAAATTAGGTGCTGATTCTATTCTATGTTTAAAGGCTGTATTAGTTGATTTTTCATTTCAATATTTACTTTTACCTTAAATTTAAAAATAAGCCTTATTAACATTTACTTTATTCACTAAGCCCTCTTATATCCTAATTTAATGTTCTCATGGTTAAACCTTACTAGTTACACATCTTACGGTTGACAAATAAAAAGGGTTACAGTCACAAGATACCCTGTTTAGGCTGCGTAATCTCAATTAAAGACACTCACACTGAATAATCTGAACTTTGTTGTAGAGTATGAAGTTTACCTGTTTAGTTTTGACCCATCCCTTATGTCGCTAATGATACTTGTCAAATAAATGGTATATTAGATCGACATTTTGATATTAAAAGTTTCATATTTGTCTAATAAAATCTAAACCTATGTCACACTTAACTACATGGAAAAATAGGTTTAAAAGATTGCCAATTATAATATTAGAAATTCAAAAAAAAAAAAAAAAAAAAAAAAAAAAATTCAAAAAGGAAAATCAAGATAGTAAAGTTATAACAGGGACCATTTTTTAATACACTGGATGTACATCAAACAATGATCGATGCAATGATAAAGAGTATGGGATTCTAATAATAACAAAAAACAATTAATAAAAAAGATTCTTCCTCATGAGTCATGATACAAGTATGAAGTAAGATGGTTCCTTGCATCAATTGGTCTTTTTGATGGGAGGATATACTATAGAAAACGATGTTATACAGCTTTTGTACAAAACGCATTCATCGCCTACTTAGAAATAAGAATCTTATATTTTGGTTAACTTAATACGTAATGATTTGGCACCAAATTTTTTAAGACTCGAGATAAGAAAGTTGCTCATACAGTATCTTTTAACTTTAGGTGATGAAAGACTCATAGCAAGATTTCGTGTAGGCACTTACAGCAAGCTTCAACAAAAGAAATATGGGCCTTACAAGATTTTGTGAAAGATCAATGACAATATTATGTGGTAGATCTACCTAATACCATTAGTATTTCAAAGACTTTCAACGTTTTCGACATTTATGAGTTTCACCTCGATGATGAAAATGAAGATGAGAGCTCGAGGACGAGCTAGTTCTTCTAAAGTAAGGGGGATTGATGAGGACAAGATTGAAGAGTTAGCTGAGAAGTACATGGAGCGATTCGATCATGACAAAGGCACTGGAATCAAAAAAATCTGACCCAGTTTTTTCTACGGCGTAACAGCTTGCTCCTTATTCTTAGTTTTCTCTACGGTGTAAAGAAATGCTTCTTGTTACGTAGTAGAGCTTTCGAATAAGGATTTATTTATGCGTCTTAGTGTTACGTCGCAAACAAGAATATCTTGTTATGACTCAGACGCTTCGAAAGCCGAATTTCCCTTTTTATCTTAGGTCGGCTTTTACTATGTTTAGATGATTTTTTTTCCACAAAGATTTACTTCCCTATAAATATAGGGCTTGGATTCATTGTTTAGACATTCAATTATCAATAAACTTTTACTTTAAGTCTTTAAAATCTTTTGTGGTTTTGTTTAACCTTTACAGAGTGTTAAAGTTTTTATTCACGCTTCCGTTCTACATCACCGAGTCTCTGCATGAAGATAAACTTAGAATATCTTTGGTTAGGAAAAGCATCAACATCCCACCACCCCGAAATCATATTCCCTAGATACTTGACAGCCTCCAGATATTTGGTAATGTAGAGATGAGATGTTTCTATATATGTCCCTGTCACACAGGGCATACCGTGTTGAATTGAGATAAATTCTTTTGGCATCTAGGTTTTGGCGTGTGGGATGTCGATCCAACCTTACTCGTCAAATATTTAAGTTAATCTTAATTAGAAGACTTCAACCCCTAGAATATTAAATATGTCTTGAAAGCTCAATATATATATTTTTATTTATCAAAATATCAACTGTAACACAAGATACTAATAATTGACTGACTCGAATCACTCGAAATAGTAATTTCTATTTCTTTCATGTAATTTCTTTTTCTATCTTTTCCGAGTTCTTAATAAAAGCCGCCGTTCTAAAATAAATAAATAAATAAAATTCAGGAATAATTTATTTGTTTTGGTTTATAACATACACAAAGATACATGTCACACTTATTTTTGTTGGTTGAGAATTATTTATGTTATCAGAAATGATGTGCCTAATTTCATGCAACTTGCATGGCACCACCCCACTAAACAAGAAAAATGATTAAGGTATAGACGTATAGTATGTTATATACCCCACTAATAGTTGAAGTTCTGGTCATTTAAACAAGAAAAATGATTAGGCCAATGCTAATGGCAACCACAAATACTGTGGTCACTCTCTGCCACATCAGTGCCACATCAGTTTTCTCTCTCCAAGACTACACCCAACCATAACTTGCTAGTGGTGACCACAATAACGACCGTAACTTTTTTAAAAAACTAAAATTTCATTCATAATTAAAAAACATTACAATAATAATTCAAGTAAAATAAAAAACATTACGATAACAATGCAACTAAAAATAATACTACGATAAAAACTAAAATTAACTTAAATTAATAGTCTAAATTGCAGCGCTCCTTGATTTTTTGCTTCAAGGCTAAGCACCTCTCTAGTGCTGTCCCGGTCAAATGCTCATGGGATGTAGTGTAGTACATGATGTCTTTCTCCACATTTATTTTATGAGTTTGACAATACAATGCATTAATTTTATTGCTTTGTGGGTATCAAATGTTCAAAATCTACACATTTTACAACAACATCGAAAAAAAAAAAAAAAAAAAAAAAAAAAAAAAAAAAAAAAAAAAAAAAAAAAAAAAAAAAAAAAAGTTATTTCTAGGAGGACACGTTTCTTTCATATGGACACGTTTTCACTTTTCACCATATATCAATGTACATTCACCGTCCTTTCTATTTAACCATGCATCCAGATTATAACATCTTCTTCCCAACATGCAGTATCATACCCATTCATATACATGTATCATGCAAATACAACATTTCACCTCAACAACACAACTATTACTCCTCTTTAAGAAAGACACATCTTCATTTTTCATGCTACTTTTCATATGTGAAAAAGTGTCTTTTGCTCATCATTTTCTATCAAAGATGATATCCAACCAACGCTTCCAACATCAACAGTACAAGATGAGTTTATGCGATGAAACATCAGAACAAGAACAAAAAGACAGCCATTGCTCACCACAATATCAGTTCGACAAAACATCTATTTTATTGCTTTGTTTAATGCAGCAGTTGGCATACAACGTTCAAAAACTATCACATTTACTCGGTTGGCTGACAAACCGAAAGAATGCAAAGGTTGGGGTGAGATTCGGTCATGCTCGGTTGAGCTAGTGGGGGCGACGCGGTCGACTACTCGGTTGGAGGGTCAACCAACCGAGCAACCACCTTCCATTAGCATTGGCCT
>LBNU01029975.1:96694-111977 GCA_014162995.1 Artemisia annua | reverse complement strand
TCTTTGCGAAATTCATTGTACAAAAACTGGTCGATCACGAATTTTCTGTCGTCAGAGATGTCTTTGCACTCTGTGTATCGTGTTCTCAGGCGTTGTTTGCGTAGCTTTGCAAGCTCAAACTTCTTAATAACTTCGACAATTGCATTTTGGCGTTCCTTGTCGTCTATGTCGACTTGTTTTTTGACATAGTCTTGAACTTGTTTGACAGTGTGGGGAAGCTTACATGCCATTTTTTTGTGTTTGATTTGTTGTTTGAATTGTGTTTGAAAGTGTGTGTTTGAAAGTGGTATTTATAAAAAAAAAATAACGGCTAGTTTTTGAAAAACAGAAAAAGAAAAAAAAAATCTCGGTCGAGTATACGACCGAATAAGCTGGAAAACCATGTTGAAATCGGTCGCGACCGGTGTGCCATAGTAAGGTCGACCGACTCGACCTTAGTCGACCGAATCGGTCGATTCACTTACTGCACCCAGCCTTAGGTACTTAAGATTGTTTTCCTAAGAGTGGTTTGCAAACAATTTTCACTTGTTTAAAACTACAGTAAACAAGAATGTAAGCAACAAAGTGTTGATTATTATATACATACAGTTATATCACCAATTGTTTAAACAACCAGCCCAAATAGAAATTAAAACTTAATAAACAAAGCAAAAACTGCAAAATATCTTGTATTGGTGAGGTGGTGCTTTAGATGGTAGATATAAAATAGTTTAAAAGACGACCCCATGACTATGAAATAAAACTTACAAATAAATTTAAAGTGGTAAGAAAGGCATACACGGCAATGACATGGCCCAAGAGTTTTGTGATAGTCTGATAGTTGCAAGTGATTCTAAATTTGTAATCTTAATATTCATGCGGAATGTGACACTACCTTTTCATTCTTCCCATGTTATAAGGTAAATTAATATCCCTTATACAGACTTTTAGGTCTTGTTTGCTTAAGATTTTTATTAAGTTCTATGCATGTTTGTTTGTAGATAAACAATTGTTGTATGTTTCGTGTGCGAAGCAAGTGTCTGAATCACAATGATTATGTTCATACCAGTGACGTATGACTTTTTCTGTTAAGTTATGCTTCTAAATTAAGCTTAAAACAAACAAACGTTGTGGAGTTATCAAATTAAGTAGCTTTTTCGATTATCTTACTTAAGCCAAAATCAAACGACAGTTTAGGCAAAATCTCTCATCTATTCCGCCAAGCCATGACACGCTTAATTTTGTTTTGAGTAACTACCCTCCACGATCTTGTGGCGCTGCACCAAACCTCGACACTCTTAATTGCGTTATGAGTAACTGCCTTATGTCATCTTATGACGCTTGACATACGCTTTTTATTTTATCTTTTTAAAAATAAAAATCAATTGTGTTTTGTGTGATGTTGATTTGTGGTTTTATTTCGTGGGAATCTTAAATATAACCTAGCATGTTATTTGGTTAAACGAAACTTAAGGGGTTGTTTAGTTTTTTCTCTTACCTAAGGGATTGTTTAGTTTTTTCTCTTACCTAAAGGATGTATGGGTCCCACATAGGCCCCATGGCTGTTAATAAGTCTGTATGTGGAGACTCCCCTTTTGTGTGGCTCTTGTACACAGACGCAACAAAGGATTTAGTGGACCCCGTTTGCAAAACAAATAATATAAAATACGTGAACCCCACAGATCCTTCACTAACAGGAAAAAGTAAACATGGCCTTAACATGGTAATCTGATATCAGTAAAAAAGTGTGTATTGTTAACGATTAACATAGAAGATAAACAATAAATTGAATATGAACTAACTCTACTACGTAATCCTTCACTAACAGGAAAAAGTAAACATGGCCTTAACCTCGTAATCTCATATTAGTAAAAAAGTGTGTATTGTTAACTTAACATAGAAGATAAACAATAAATTGGATATGAACTAACTCTACTACGTAATGTTTCACGTTAGTTATCGTTGCATAAAACAAAATTTTGAAAGAAAATATAATGATACATGTTCATAGTTTGAGGAAGTGACAACCAGTGTATGGTATATGGTTATGGGAGCTTAGGCGTATGAGCTCATAATCTAAAATACGCTTAGAGACTTTCTATTTTAAGATATCTGAGGTCTTTTCCAGACACACAACATAGTTAACCAGAGGGATGGAGCTAGAAACAAATATGATCGGGTGCACAATTTTTTTTTGAACCGTAATATAATAGAGTTAAAAAGTGGATTAAAACGAATATTTTTAATTTGTAAGTGTACCAACTAAATAATACTCCGTACTAGACACATTTTGATGCACCGGGTGCATTTAAGATACATTCAGGAAAAATCGATGATTTTTTCAAAAATTAACAATATATCGAAAAAATTCATAGGGTGCGCGTGCACCCGCGGGCATCCCCTTGCTCTGTAAGTTAACCTCTTTTGTGTTTTAAGTCTTTATAAACAGCTTCATATATTTTTGAAGTACTTAGGCATACAATTTTTGTCAAGTGTTAGATTAATATATAATTATATGGCAGTGGAAAGACGCAAGTTAGTGATAAGATTGGTAAGTTGAAGTTGCTGCGTATCGGAGAAGGCTTACTATTAACCTTGTAAGCTAGCGCGAATATAGACTCAAAGAAAACACGCACGTTACCCCAAACGTTAAATTGTTTAATAGGGTAAGGAAGAATGTACAAACTAGCATTCCCTNAGGCACAGCCGACAAGAGGGAGCCGTCGTCATGTCGACGGGATAATATACGCCCGTCGACATGACGACGGGATGGCCCCGAAAATGTCGACGGGAGTGGCGTCGAATGTAGTAGTGTACTACGTAATGTTTCACGTTAGTTATCATTGCATAAAACAAAATTTTGAAAGAAAATATAATGATACATGTTCATAGTTTGAGGAAGTGACAACCAGTGTATGGTATATGGTTATGGGAGCTTAAGGCGTATGAGCTCATAATCTAAAATACGCTTAGAGACTTTCTATTTTAAGATATCTGAGGTCTTTTCCAGACACACAACATAGTTAACCAGAGGGATGGAGCTAGAAACAAATATGATCGGGTGCACAATTATATAATAGAGTTAAAAAGTGGATTAAAACGAATATTTTTAATTTGTAAGTGTACCAACTAAATAATACTCCGTACTAGACACATTTTGATGCATCGGGTGCATTTAAGATACATTTAGGAAAAATCGATGATTTTTTCAAAAATTAACAATATATCGAAAAAATTCTTAGGGTGCGCGTGCACCCGCGGGCATCCCCTTGCTCTGTAAGTTAACCTCTTTTGTGTTTTAAGTCTTTATAAACAGCTTCATATATTTTTGAAGTACTTAGGTATACAATTTTTGTCAAGTGTTAGATTAATATATAATTATATGGCAGTGGAAAGACGCAAGTTAGTGATAAGATTGGTAAGTTGAAGTTGCTGCGTATCGGAGAAGGCTTACTATTAACCTTGTAAGCTAGCGCGGAATATAGACTCAAAGAAAACACGCACATGACCCCAAACGTTAAATTGTTTAATAGAGTAAGGAAGAATGTACAAACTAGCATTCTTTCACCTTTATTTATAGAGATGAGGGGTGCATTCCTTATGAAATTCGAATCTCATAATTACCTTGGTTGCCTTGCACACCGAACAATTATAGTATCCTAACTCTATTTAACTAGTATAATTAAATATCTATACATAGACTAGTTACACTTTAGCCTACTAAGAATTGCTACTATATTATGAAAGGGAATAAGCAATTGTTTAGAGGGTGCGATAAATTGATGATTATAGGAGCTACAGTTTGTGACGAGTCTAGTGACAAGTTCATGAAATAAAAGAGAAAACTTTATTGGGCTATAGTAAACCAAGTTATTGGGTTATTGGTGGTAATATACCTGGGCTATGAAGAAAGGTGAACTGGTGAAGCATATTTCCATTATTCCATATTGGTGTTATTGGGACTTTGGGAGTATAGTTTTGTGCGTTCTCAAGAGGATTATATACTCGGACTAAGATCCTCTCAAGTTGTGTATACAACTTGAGTCAAGTTGTGTAATTATGAGCTATTGGAACCATTGAATCAAATCCAATGACTCATAATTACACAACTAGACTCAAATAACTTTAGAGGATCTTCCTCCTACTATATACTCTTGCAAATGCATACATGAATGTACATTTAGCTATACTTTTTTTGGACGGCAATTGTGGTTCATGGCCCCTAGCCAAGAAGGCGTAGCGAGCCCACACATTCAGGTTGGGTCCAGCCCAGAAGGCAATGAGACCCTTCCCTTTACGCACGCGGGAGGAAACCCCTATCGCCCTAGACAAGACTCGAACTTGAGACTTTGCCTAGGAGGTAAAACCTCCATACCGCTAGACCAGAAGCTCATTGGTTACATTTAGCTATACTGTAATCAACTATTCACATATATTGTCGGCTTCGACGTATATTCTTATAATACAATACTAATTATCTGATAGAGATCGATTTGAGATAATCACTCTCCTAACACATAGCTAAACTAACAACTAAACTAAAAACTACTCTTGAACTATTTTCTTTTCCACTGTTTTTTCTTGAACAAACAAACAATCACATAATATGCTAGACCACTACTGCTAAGAACATGGCGTAACCACCACCTTAGACCTCCACTACTAGTAACTACATTCACCAATTCAATGACCATTAATGATCTAAACAGTCTAGCTAGACTAATAGCATAAAACAAAAACCAATAAAGCAAAATACTCAATTTAGATAACATAAGTAAACTGTGAATACGAATGTAAATCCTTAAGCCTTGATAACGGGTTGGGCACGCACATCACCCTGCAATGCTCTACGCTTAAAAATGAGCCTTGTCCTCAAGGGCCATGGTTGTGCAACTCGATTCATGCTGCGTCGAGGAGGTTCTTGTTCAGTATCAATAAAAACAAACTTTGGTGGATGACATTGGTGGCCGAGTATCAATAAAAACAAATGTGACTAAAAAGGTGAAAAATGTAGAATAGACTTTTCAACTTTTCAGTTAAAAGAAAATGAGATTTTCAACTTTTTAAAAATTGTTTAAAAGAATGTAACTAAACAGTTTATATTTTTTCATTTTCAGATAAAAAATTTCCCTGAATAAATTAAGTATTTCTCTCCAACTAAGCGCACCCTTACCTTACCACGATATAATACTATGATGTGATACACTGATACATTTTCCATAATACCTAAACTGCTTAGCATACCTTCATTGAATCAACTATGTCATCATACGCCTTAGTGTATAATCCATGAGCCATCGTGGTCATATTATACTATTTCAACTCTTTGAAGTGACAAATTATAAATTCAAGAGTCCAATCCACTTTTTAATTAGAAAAATTAAGTCCTACCCACTTATTTGTGAGCTCTATGCCTCCAAACCCACCATTCTGTTTTGCTATTTGTAGGATATGAATTATAAATAAACCATGCATCCTGTTTTTTTTCTTTAAGGAGGGATTGAGTTGTGTTTTTTTTAATATTATCTATTTTATTTTGTTATTACTAAAATAACAAGTAGTAATATATAAATGATCAACTTCATATTGTTTTAATCTTGCAAGTTGCAACGAAATAGAGTCGTATGTGATGGTGTGCGAGATATGCAACCGCGCAGTGCCTCAAATCTTAAAGGGCCTAAAAATGTACACCATTGTCACATATTTGGTATTAAAATTCACTTTCAACAAAAATTATTAACGTAATACTCCGTATAATTTTATTAAATATTTGTTGCTTTTAAAGCTAGATCATTAAAACATTATGTGTTTTTTTGCAGTAATTGGTATAACATATCTTTGATCGTTATAAGCTTTGCGTAGAATCTTCATTAGCTTATCTATGCCACTACAACAAAACAATATGCTTCATCATTATAATCATTATCAGTACTTTAGATGACACAAATATTCTTAATTAGTATGAACTATAATAAAGTTATCAGTACTTTACAAAAAGAATCTTAAACATACAGTTGGGTGTTATAGGAGGGGGAAGACCACCATCACCTGGCACCATGTGTAGTGATCGTTACACCTGGTCACCACCGTGCGTGGTTGGGTTTGTAAAAAAATTCTTAGTTAAAATTTATCATTCTATTTACTTATGATTACCCGGATGTCTCATCAATTTTATTCACAACTTTAAACATCATCTTTCTCAATATCACATAACTCAAACAAAATCTTTCTCATTCCTCAATTTTCAAATGAACTTCGGAATCATTCATGTTCACAGACTCATCGGAAGAAGATAAAGGTTATAGTATGAACTTGGTGTATTTTTTAAAAGTGCAACATTGTTTATTAAGAATAAAGGAAAAGGTTAAAGTTTGTGAAATACAAGAAACGTCGTAAGTAGAGATCGTTATGGTGCTTATGATCGTTTAATTGTCGCTTACTTTAATGAGTAACTGATGTACAATGCATATACATTCTGAATGAGTCGGGAGCTATTCACAAACATAGTTGAAGAAGTAACTAATCACTGTGAATTCTTTCGTGGTAATGTTGTTTGTACCAATAACGAAGGCATTTCGGCATTGATAAGTGCACCTTCACAATTCGTCAATTGGCATACGACACCGTTCCTAACGCCTAGATGAATATTTGCAAATGAGTACAAAAACTTCTCGTGTTGCTCTTGCGCATTTTTGTAGGTCTATTATGAAAATATATGTAGCACAATATTTGCGAAAACCTACTTACACTGATGTGAAAAAACTTTATTGGTTTCACGAAGAAAAGCGCTAGTGTTAGGAAGCCTTGATTCTACGGATTGTTGGTGGTTTGGTTGTCCAACTACATATCATGGTCAATATTGTAGACGTGATCATGATTCGAATATATTTTGTTGGAAGTTGTTGCGTCATAAGACTTATAAATATGACATACTTTCTTTGGTGTTTTTGGGCGAGCAACGACATCAACATTATACATCAACCTCATTTATTCAACGATCTCAAAGATGGAAAAGTACCATAGCACCAGAGGTTCCATTTGTGGCTAATGACATAAGTTACAAATAGGGATATTATCTTGTTGACGAGATATATCCGGAATGGGTGACACTTGTTAACTCGATTTCACATCTAAATGACGATGGCCAAGCGAATACAGTATATAAGCTAATGCATGAAGCGGAAATGAAAGTGTGGTACGAGCATTTGGTGTTCTCAAGAGAAAATGGGATATATTAGTCAATCCTACATGAGCGATGTCTATTGATAAAATAAAGAATATGATGTATACATGCATCATATTACACAATATGATTGAAAACACAAAAGAAAGATGATACCCTCGACTGGCATCCGGAGGAAGAACATCGTGAGGACGACCTCGTAAACATGTGAACAAACGTTAGAAGTTATCAAACAAGTCAAATCGTCAAACACACATCAAAACATTCGTGTTGATTTGGTCAAAAACTTATCCTAATTTAAGTTTGTTTTATGTGTGACATTTCTAATTTTTTATGTGATGTTTTTAATTATGAATGAAAGTCTAATTTAGTTTTTAGTTAAGTTTGTTTAAAAAATTGGTGTGAAGATGGGTTTAATATTGACTTACGCCTGTTTAAGCAACGAGTTTAGTGATATGATGAATAATGATGTGATGCTGATATGAAAATGATGAATTTGATGACCATTAGAGCATGCAGTATGGTAACGTAGAGAGTGAGTGAAATCTTAACTCTTTTGAGTTAAGGGTTGAGTTACCATACTGTCCAAGTGAGTTAAGGCATTGAGTTAAGGTGTGCGTTACCACCTTAACGCTGAGTTAAGGTGTGAGTTATCATACCGCCTAAGTGAAACTTAATTTTTTTGAGTTAAGGCACTGAGTTACATATACGCCCCCTAAACTTTTACATATTCGCCCCCTAAAATGTGGTGTTTTTTTAGTTAAGGTTGAGTTATGATAAGGGGTGTTTTTTTTAATTAAGGTTAAAATGTTAAAGCTATGATTAAAATGTTAAAGCTGATGTGTCGTTGACATGACACTGCGTTAACGTTTAATCCGAGTTACCACACCCTATGCTCTTACATCTAGTCTAAATAATGTTTCGTTTTTTCACATGTTATATTGTTTTTTTTAAACAATTTTGTTATATTGTTGTTGATGGCGTTTCACATGCCACCGTTGTCCGAGTCGTTTTGGGTCCCGCCCACATGATATCCCAACGTTCTACAAATCGTCATTAAAATAAAGGAGCCAATTGTCATTGTTTATCAGGTAAAGACCATAAAATAACAACGTACTTTCTTCAATTTACCGAGATGAAACACATAATTTTTTATTAACGTTTAAGCCAACGAAACTTTCAAATATTGTTCTGAAATCAACAAAAAGACCGATTATATTATAAATAATAATTGAAATAACTATATTACCCTTGTCTTCTTAAACATAAATAACAACGTACTTTCTCCAATTTACCGGGATGAAACACCTACTTTTTTATTAACATTTAAGCAAACGAAACTATCAAGTATTGTTCCGATATCAACAAAAAGTTGTATTATATTATAAATAATAATTGAAATGACTATATTACCCTTGTCTTCTTAAACATAAATCCTTGTAAAAAACAAAACAAAAGAAAAATCTTATCACACATCCATAAAATCCAAACGCAACCACAACTTTTCAAAACCAACAATAAATCAAACCTGGTATATAAAAGTAACAACAAGCTCAAAAATAAATTATCACGACTTGACACGACTCGAAATGCAGCCAGCAAGCTTCGGCCATTAACATTTATGCTCACGGAATCACCTCGACTCGACAACAAATCCCAACTAATGATGATAGCAAGATTTTTATAAGTTTAAATTCGTATAACCCGTTATATCACCCTAACCCAAACGTTATTAAAACAAAACACTCGTTAAAACGAGTTTATGTTTAAGCAGAACTCTATAAAGGGAATTATGTTTAAGAAAACAAGGGTAATATAGTTATTTCAATTATTATTTATAATATAATCGGTCTTTTTGTTGACTTCAGAACAATAAAAAAAAGTAGGTGTTTCATCTCGGTAAATTGGAGAAAGTACGTTGTTATTTTATGGTCTTTACCCGATTTATGTTTAAGAAGACAAGGGTAATATGGTCATTTCAATTATTATTTATAATATAATACAACTTTTTGTTGATATCGGAACAATACTTGATAGTTTCGTTGGCTTAAATGTTAATAAAAAAGTAGGTGTTTCATCTCGGTAAATTGGAGAAAGTACGTTGTTATTTTATGGTCTTTACCCGTTTATTAAAGTAGTAACTAAAATTAAATGTATAAATATCAAAACAAAAAATATCTATAAACACTTAAAAACCAAGTTGATTATTGTTATTTGAATGCAATAATTTGGTAAGAACCACTTTATGACTATAATTATGTTTCTTTATTTATTTTTTCACGATAAGAATCATTAAACTTTGAATAACAAATAACACATGGCCATATACTAATGAGTTTCAAAGAAATATATTAGACGAGTGCCTGATAACAACAGGCCTTCTAACGGTAAACAGTTATAGTTGTGATATTTTGATTAAGTGTTTAGCGTAACGTTTAAGGTCAATTCCATATTTGCCCAACTAATACATCAAAATTTCATATTTCCCGATATATGTTTTAAATGCATTGCACTTGTGCATTGAAAACTTGTGTTTAGAAAAATATGGAATTCTGATGTTTTGATTGGGTAAATATGCAATTATCCCTAATGTTTATATACAAAAGTACAAAACATTAAAATATTAAAATTTTAAATGCAAAAGATTGTAACATGCGATAATTTAACAAAAAGAAAAATTCTCAAAAAATGTATCAGAAAACATATAAATATTTAGTTAAACAGAAAATAAAGCATTATGTCAATTATGAGATAACCAACAATGCACGTTTTCGTCACGTAAAACTTCTTGGTACATGACATTTGAGGTGTAGACTCCTTTTTGACCGAACTCCTTGACTGACTTCACTAATACCTTTGTAGTTCTACTTGATATCCCTCTAGACAACGCAACATAAAGCTGACCATGCGAGAAACAGAGTCCGACAAATAGACCCCCGCATTTGAAATTGTTTGGCCCTAAGCTTTATTGATAGTCATTGCAAAGCTAAGGCGCACAAGGAATTGTTTTCTTTTTAGTTTGAAAAGGAACATGTCT
The DNA here is from genome assembly GCA_014162995.1 of Artemisia annua. NCBI lineage: Eukaryota > Viridiplantae > Streptophyta > Magnoliopsida > Asterales > Asteraceae > Artemisia > Artemisia annua. The sequence goes on along the minus strand of LBNU01029975.1, from coordinate 101,778 downwards.
TCTTCAGATGGAACAAGAGGAATTCTTGGCAAGAGTACTCCAACTCTAGTGCGCTGGCCGACACCAATCTCAGCATTGATGACATTAGGATTAAAATATTTACATACCAATCTCGTGCCATTACATATGCCATTTGCCGGGTAGAGATTCCTTAAAAGAATAATCGGACATCCAATTTTCAAGCGCAAGTAGTGAAGGGTCAATCCGCTAACGTTGAGCGAGTTTAAGAATTACATAGGATAGAAGTTGTTCGTGTCATCTTCTGCTTCATCAAAACTATAGAAACTTTCTATTCGCTCGAAAATCTCTCAATCAACTAATCATCAACATGTTCATTTGTCGTTGATAAGATTACTCTTGAAATAATATTAACAGATGAATGAGCGTTGGTGGCCAATGAAAGAAATATTTCGCTAAAGTTATTTTAGATGAGTACTCGAACTTGAGCTTTAGCAGAATAATCGTAGTTTTTGTTGCATCAGTTTAGTGCTTATTTGAATCGGTTTTGTTGATGCAAATAATGTCCTAAAAATGTTATTTCTATCTTTCGATATCTCTACGTTTTGATGATAACAAAATGTGAAAACACTTTACGTAAAAATTAACGTAAACAAGTTTTTAGTCGAAATATCCCGTTTCTACGTAAATCACTCTAGGTAAGAACAAACAAATTTACAGCTTGAAAAATGATCAAAGAAGTGAATTTGTATTTTAAAATTGGGAAAATTCTTTCAAAACGTACCATACTTGTCAAAAAAATCACTTTTGAGTAACGTACTTTTTATTTTCGTCATTGTGGTACTAAACTTTCATTTGTGGCCTCTTTTACGCACTTTGGGACATTTTTATGACATTTTTGCCCCTGGATTTCCAAAATTTTGAGGGGCAAAAACGTCCCAACGTGCATAAAAGAGGCCAAAAATGAAAGTTTAGTAACCCAATAAGGAAAAAAAAAGTTCGATACTCAAAAGTGATTTTTTGGACAAGTATGGTACGTTTTAAAAGTAATTTCCCTTTAAAATTTACATTTTTAATGTGACAAAACTTTCTTTTTAAAAGCACACTTTACCAATTATTTTTGAATTATAAAGAAATGTTTTAATTGGAAAAATAAGTTTAAAAATCATAACAGCTATATCCCCCCCCCAAATCAGCTCCAAACTTTCCCAAATAAACTTTCACCACTAAAAACAAAAATAGGAGTTTCCTTGTCAGGCACGGTACCATGGTACCACTAAATTTAGTGGTACTGATATGTGCTTATTCACATATCTTTTATTCACCATTATTAGACTATTTTAGACCAAAAACTAACGTTCAAAGCCAAAGATATCGTGTTTCTGTGTTTATGACTGTGCAGGTATGGATATTGCTAAAACATCACAAAAAGCAACCTAAAAGCCCAAAAAGAGCACGAGATGTGGAAAAGAGTTTGAAAGAGAAGCAAAAGAAGAAATCTACTCATGAAAAGCCCGTGAAGATGAATTATTTCTCAAAGGCTCAAGAAAGTACAAGAGACACTTAATCAAAGCTCATTGATGATTATGAAGCTATAACTTTCTAAATCCGAGCAAGTGATCACTTTTACATTATTGAAGATCTTTGGAAAGTTCGTCAACACATCACCTCAAAATTACAAGGACTATAGTCGTATTTTAGAAAGATAAGATAGTGTCGTATCTCTAGTTTATGCTTTGTATGAACGGAAGTATAAAGACTAAGGGGCTAAGTGCAATATGTAAAACAAGGGATTAGTCACCTAGACTCCCTTAAATACCACCCCATGGCCTCATTTAGTCTTGGTTAGATTTTAGTTAATTTTTAGTTCTTAGCTTATTTTCCATGTAATGTTAACTTAATGCAAAATTTTCTTTCATGTCTTAAAGCTTTTTACTTGCTTATTTCATTGCTTATTTACATTTCCTTTTCATTGCTTTTAATCTTATTCAAGCTTCTTTCTTCTACTTTGATTCAAATAAGCTCACAAAAGTTGCACCACCTTTGCATGAGAAGTTATTTTCGTGCCTTATGATTATGGGTTGAGCTTATTTGGGTTTTGGTAGCTTGAGAGAGCTTTTGTAACGTTTTGTCTTGCTTATTTACTNAACGTTTTTATCTTGCTTATTTACAAGTTTTCATAAAGTTTTCTTTAGCTTATTTGTCTTTCTTTATGTTTAAAAAGTGGTTACAAGTTACAAGCCCTAGAAAAGTGTTAGAGCTTATTTGAGCTCATTAAGCTTGTAAAAGCTTCTTTTGGATCTTCTAGAGTGCTTATTAACAAGTAATCATTAGTTTCTTTTGAGTCTTTAAACTTATTTTACGTTAAAAATTCGTTCTTTTGATTTTCGCATGTTCACTTAAATTTTACGTATTATTTTTCACAAAACTAGGTTTCAGCGAATATGGTTTTCTAGGTTTTAGCGAATAAACTTTTTATTGATTTTTGCGAATAAGGTTTTCTAGTACAAAATTGCGAATAAGCCAAAATTGCGAGTAAGAAAATAGCGAATAAAAGTCTTGCGAGTAAGCTTTCTGCGAGCAAGGATCTTGCGAGTATATCAATGTTTTGCGAATAGCATATTGTTTTGCGAGTAAGTAACCAGAATTGCGAATAAGAAGTTCTTGCGAGTAGCAAGCAAAATTGCGAGTAAGCAATTTACTTTTCTTTGCGAGTTGAACTTGGCAAAGTCTTATCTTGCAAATTTGGTTCATACTTTCGAGCTTGGTTGTCTTTTCACTAGTTTGGTTCCACTTTCTATTTTTATCTAGCCGAGCTAGGCTTATTTACACTCCATCGTTTATCGAGTGGAGCTTTCTTTTATTATTTTCTTACCGTTACTCTGCCGAAATTTCTTTTAAATCTTTTAACTTAGTTTGATTTTCTTTTCATTAATTACAAAACAACAAAAACATTTTCTTATTTCTTTCTTTCGTAGATTACACTTTTATTTTCTTTTAAACTTTTATTAGTTTCATGTTTTCAAACTTAGTTAAACTTATTTCATTTTTAGTTGATCTTTATTTCTTTTAACTTTTGTTCAATTCTTTTGTAGTGTAAACAAAACAAAATCACATCTTTTAAACCATTCATCTCACATAACTCACGACTTGAGTAACTTGATCAATTTCACCGCTCGTTGGGACAACGATACCTAGTGGTTCTTGCTTTCACTAGCTAGAAACGCTACATCACTAACTATGTTAAGGAAGGCACTTTACATGATATGCCTGGACCTATTAGAGGGGAACACATGCCCATTGACCTATCCACCACTATAGACTTTGATGGATCACACCATTTATATGGCAAAAAGTCAAGTGACTTGCCAGACCTTAGTTGCAAAACTGATGACTTTGTCTCTTGTTCTAAAAGTGACAAGTCCTCAGACCTAAAGTCCACTGACTATGCCTCATGTGATTCAAGTGACAAGTCTCAATCACCCAAGTCCAAAGTAGCTGATAAGTTTGTGTGTAATAAACAAAGTTGTGTTAAGAATAAGTCTTTGAAAAAGAAATCTTGTTTTGTGTGTGGTAGTAAGTCTCATCTCATTAAGGATTGTGATTTTCATGAGAAGAGAATGGGTGTGTATACTAACCAAAAGAGAACTAGACCAATGTGGACCAATGTTAATGATATTCCTCCATATGTTCCACAAGCAACACATGTGAAAACCAGCAGACCCAATCCTGCTGATAAGTCAGTTCCTGCTGATAAATCAGTCCCTGCTGGTAAGCCAGTTTCTGCTGGTAGACCTTTTCCAGCCAGTTGGAAAAGACATGTTGCTAGACCATTTTACAGACCTACTAGTACTTATTTTCAGACTGGTTTTTGGCCTAGTTATTATGACCCAATGATATGGGGTGGGGGACAAGATGGGATACTGGTGTTAAGCCCTCAACAGGTTGTTCTTGGAAAATAAAAGGAAAGGTTCATTCTGGGTACCCAAGAACAATAGTCCTTGTCAGGTGCATTGATTGAGGGGAGGCATAAGCCTAAGGGGAGGCTTATTGTTGTATTTTTTGTATTCTAACCATTTTTGCAGCTGTTGGATCCTCATACGCCTAAGGGGAGGCTTAGTGTTTCTGTGGGCACTACATTTTTCTTTGGTTCCTGTTGCTGATTGATGGTATATTTTATATATTTCATTTTTCTTTCTTTCTTTTATTAGCTATTAAAAAAAATAAAAAATAATAATAATAATCATAATAATAATTAAAAAAAAAAAATAATTAAATTTAAAAAAAAAAAAAAAAAAAATAAAAACTTTACTGTCTTATATATGTCGTATTTCTTTTTCTTTCTTTCTTAAAAAAAAAGTATTGCTTTTTGTTTTATCTTGTTTGCAGGTTTGGTGCTGGTTCATTACCAACACAACATATGGTACTCAACTCACCATGATGATGACGATTCCATCAAAGAGTTGGCTATCCAAAAGGCAAATCTGGTTTTGGGTAAAAGACATCAATTCGTTGATAAGCTGTAAATGGTTTGCTCAAAACCATAGGTTACGTCAACTCACCCATGCTTCATTGCTGAGAGTTGAACTGGGCATCAATTCACCATGGTTGTGCCCTATGGGTACCAAAGATTGGCTAGTCCGAGCAAACGGGCTTACAGGTAAAAGACCATCTCAAACCGTTTATGGCTTGATATTTGGCCAAAAATCATTTAGGGTATTCAACACCACCCATGATTAACGTGCTGAGTGTTGGACTGGTATATTTCACCAGGGTGATGTCATGATTTCCACCTGAAGGACTAGCTAGCCCAAGTGTGAGATAGCTACTTGTAAAGGCTATCAAATCTACTTCATGTGCTGCTGAATTCTGGTTGCTGCTGATAGGTTCAAGTACTACTAGAATCTTGGTCTTCACAGATGGGTTACTGGTTGCTAGTTGACCATGAAGTGTCTTGTTGCTGCTGTTACTTTTCATTTGTACCAAGTGGTTTAAGTCAATCCTCATGCTTTGGAAGTTAAACTCATCTAACTAAAAATCTGAACTTTAACCAAAAGGAATAGGGGGAGGATTGTTGGAATTTTAGAAGTTCCTACTGATGGAATCTGCTGATGGAATCATGCTGA